>CM046853.1:64808143-64879786 GCA_025617745.1 Heliocidaris erythrogramma
GAATGAACGGATTAATTAAATTCGAGTTAAATTGAAAGTGTTAAGAGGAATTTATTTTCTTGATTGAGTATATTATGGCATTGTAGTTTCCGCTCTTTGATCCTGATTGTCCCTTGATCTGTCACGTGACCGCTTGAGGATGATGGAGAATCTCTGCAAGAACAAAGAAGAAGAAACTTAATTTGAGGGGGGAAAAAATATGTGTGATCAGTGGCGGGTCCGGGATTTTCCTTCAGTGGGTCAGGGGGTACAGGTCCGAAAAACGTTTTGCGTAAAAAATAAAGTAAGAAAGAAAAGCGTTCATTATTTTCAGGTTCCTTTTTTGTCCAAACTTTTTATCGGGGTACACGAACACAATTGTGGACACATTTTTTTTTGTGTGGGTGTGTTTGTGTGTAATTAGGGTATAGATTTGGTTTTGCTTGGAATCCCGGACACGTGCTCCCTTCCCCCACCCCTTCCCCCCCCCCCCCCCCACTCCCTCGGATCCACTACTGGTGAAACACTATCTAAAGAATGTTATGATATTGAGGTTGTAGGCGTTTTGCTAATACGACCAGTATTCACAAAAGCGTACTAATTTCAGACCAGCTTAATATTGACTGATAGGGTGAGTTAGTCTTGGCCCTCACATTTATTGAGCGAGAAGTGCCAACCTCAACATTTCCAGTATTTTCAGTTTTACATAAATATATGGTATGAAGGATATTTCGTCTTTCGTAAAATTATTGTTTAATTGCGTTTGTAAATATCCCCGAAGATTTCGAGATGATTTATAAATATATGTTTACCATAGTTATTGTTAATAGTGTTTTTATAGAATTATAAAATTACCCAAACGACAAGATGTTTATGCAACAAGTGTTGGAATCTTGAAATGAAATGTGAGATGTTTCCTCCTCTCAAAGAATCACACAATGAAACATTCTCCACGATGAAACCTGAAAAAATTAAACAGAAAACGAGGAAAATAGCAACGTCACGAAAATGGAGCATGATGATTAGAAAAATAATTTTATATTTTTCTTACCGTACATTGCCAGGATACAGTTCGGTGTATGCTGTTGCTCTTGTAATGGTACTTGAATGTTGAAAGAGTCTTGGAGTCTTATCATCCGTCAGGGAAGACACAGTGTCCTTCTCGATTCTTGAAACCTCCAAGATGTCTCTGACCTACCCTAAGTTAATAATGTTATGTTTTGACAATAAAATAAATATTCTGCTCTTAAATGAGCAGTAACAATTGGAACAAAAATGTGCGTCGTTCACGTTCGATAGCATTGTTTGGCCTACCTTTTTGTATCAGATATCTCTTGCATAAAATGGAGGATAAACGTCATCCCCTCTGATATTGCTTTAAAAATGTTGATCTGGCGGGACTGGATGAATCTTGAATGAAGCTCCATCAGGTTGTCATCCTTGGTGTTGATTAAGCTGACAGGATTGGATGTAGAATATCTGGAAATGCTGGAAACCTACAGCGAGTTTCCAACCTAACCTAAAGATACTGTAATCAAAATGTTATAACACGGAACAAACGGTCTAAAACGATTGTGCGTACCTCACCCCCATTTATTACTGGGCATATATTTTGCTGATGGCCAAGTACAATGTTAGTAGCATTGGTTATCAACATCACTGACTCACACAGCGTGTCACTGATACCTTTACAGTTGTATTCCTTGCAAGAGATGATGGTGTCGCCATCTCCTACTGTTTCAAACATGAATTCTGGTCTAGCTCGCTCGCCTTTCTGGAACTCCAGACAGAACCAGCCGTAGTCATCGCAACCCAGCTCAGAGATGGGGAAAGGTACTTGAACTCCGTAGAACTCCAGAGGTCTTCCTTCCTCAAGCGCCATAGCTTGGTTGTATGAGTCGAGGGTCTGAACGACCGTATCTCTACGGGGACCCGTGCCATTCCCGTTCATAGAAGCAAAGGCGCTAAGCTTCCACAGGTCTTGACCGGCCACTGCTGGACTGTCAGGTGTGAAATGGACTTCGACGTCCAACGATAAAGGAGTTGGATGAGTGAATGTTGCCTCACCGACATCAAGAATCCAATCCAGCTCCCTAGCTGTAGCCCCTGTACATAATCATAACATGTTAAACGATTTATCTGACGGTGGAAAGATGAATTCACATAGGCGTAACTTACAACTTCATAGATAGAGGCTACTACTAACAATTTATAGATCAGCCTATCAAAGTGACAGCCAAATGATCATCCCAGTATTAAAATTGTACGGTTGATAGAAAATAACGTAGCTACTTTGACTACTGCTAAAAAAATTCATGTAGTCTCATAAAGATTAATTCTGATATTGTTCATCATACATACCTTTGCATCGGTACGTCATGTCAACGCAGGTGGTGGTGACAGAGTCATCGGGTTGCGCATCAAAGATGTAGTTAACACTGGCCCTAGGATTCTTGTCCAGGTCGAAACAGAGATACGAAGCTTCTGTACAGCCAATCCTCGTCATGTCAAAATCAAAGCTGACGTCTTCAAAGGGTAGGTCTTCACCCTCGTTTAGGGTAGTGGCGGCAGAGCTGGGATTCAACACTTGTTCGACGAATCCTCTCTTGGGTCCAGAACCAAAAGGGTTCCTACTGCCGTACACGCCGACCATCCACAAATCTTCTCCCATAACGTTCGTCGACGCATTAGTTGTAATGCCAGTTAAATCGACAGCCAATGGGTTGTTCTTATTTTCAATAAGTACCTGATCTCCAAGATCAACCTCAAGATCCGAGAAGATGGCCTCTGAAGTGATAACATTTGGGTATTTAATCAGTTTTGATATCATCACACCACTGTTATCGGCTGAATGGCACATTGTTAATAATCATAATAAGTGGGTATTCATTATTCATATAAAATAGTCTGGACCTCGTTGAACGTCAATTTTACTTGTGGAATGATTTTACAAGATGGATTCTAAATCATGTGTAGGAAACCAAGCAACAAGAAACTATAGTAATGATTTAACCCTAGTGTAATTCATGGACACTTACTTGACAAACACTCTTGCTCTTTACATTTGATGATTGTATTTGCTGCTCTCGATGAATCTTCAGCACCTTCTTTGCGAAAGAAGTAGTACGGGTTGGAGTGATCACCACCAGTGAATTCCACACAGACATATCCAAAGCTGTTGCAACCAACAGAACCTATCTCAAAAAGAGTTTCAACGTCCGTTAACTGCAGAGAACTCCCCTCATTCAGCGTAGTACCTTGCTGTGTATCGCTTAGGGTTTGAGACACGTAGTTGAAACGCTCACCAGTTCCTTGAGCGTCCCTGCTGCCAAAGACACCCATCCGCCAGAGCCGCTCGCCTGTAAGCTGTGGATTGTTTTCTCGGAAGAACACCGTGCTGTTGAGGCCAACAGATGTGGCCTGACCGGGAAAGATCGTCTCAAGAGGTTCCAGACTCCAATCAATATCTCGGGCAACGATGCCTAGATAACATACAAAGTTACAGATGAAGAAACTGAATGTTCAATCAAGCTTTGTGAGGCAATTGCTTCGGACAGTAGTGTTTCTTATGATTTATATTCGAAATGCTTCTGATTATAGTTCACATGTTTGAATTGAATGACTTGTACAAATCAAATCACATTTTACAATTTCATAGTTATATCGTTGCCATTACCTTGGCATTCTGGAGCTTCGGTACAGCCGATGAGGGCGGTCTCGTCAGGATAACCTGAGAACTCAAAGGGCAGGTTACTCATGGTCATTGGCATGTCTCCTTTGTCAATACGTGTACAGATATACCTCATGTCATCACACTCAGCCACTGGATCATTAAAAGAGAATTCCACAGGGGAAAACTTAAAACCTTGCTTCTTCGTGTATGTCTGTCCCATTTGTGGCTCATCCAGCGTATTACTTTGGTAGCCATACCTTTTCAAAAGAACATAAAGGAAAGGATATTTTGCAGTCCACACTATGTAAAGATATATAAACATGCTACACTTAATAAAATTTGATGAAGATAAATTCAGAGGTGAGTTAACTTACATCCTGTTAACCCTTTCTAAAGAGAACAATAAGTTTTCGTGGCCATTGCTAGAGGGGAATGTATGGGTTGCGACTACTCGACTTCAGTTCATAAATGTCGACAAAATTAATGTGTAATTTTATAAACTTGTCGGCAGATTTGAAATTCGGGGATCTTCTCTTTACCCTTGTCGGGAAACTTTAAGATCCGAAGACCAATCCTTCGCAAACTTGATCACAAATGCATTCCTATTTCCCTTATTGAAATGTTACTAGCGACACCCTTGAACTTGACTTGTAGTGATTTATTCTCCTACCTTTGCCCTCTGCCGTCTTGGTTCGGAGAAACCCATGCACTGAGGGTCCATAGGTTCTCACCAGACACGCCCGTTGTAGCTCTGGCTTCTTGGAACTTGATTGGCACATCGAGAGTGAGTTGGTTCTCCCCTCCTTCGGAGATGGCGCCTTCGCTGGTGATTGTAGGGATCACATTTCTCACCTTAACATCTGTAAGACATTTCGAGACACATCTGATCAGAACGACATAAAGGTACTGTTACAGAAGCAACGTATCCTCCCAACCAGAAAAACATAATAATTATACTAAACGTTTGCATAGCGCTTGATGCAATGTTACGGAGCCCGGGAAAGGACGAGCGCGATAAAAAATGATATTAAATAATTACCACAACTTAGTCAATTCCACCACTTGCTATGTCGTTCCTACCACTTGGTAAGTCGTTCACACCATTTATAAGTCATTCCCATAAGTGGTGGGAACGACTTGTAAGTGGTGGTTGTAGCAACTTTGTATCATTTTTTAAAGCATGCCCTCTCCAGAGCTCCGTAAAATGTTTCTAAAGCCCCACTCACACGAGGCGTCATTAGAGAGTTTTCGAATGTGTCAACGTGAACGCCGTCCTAGATCCTCCCAGCTACAATGGACTGCTTTGTGTTAACTGCACACAAAGTAGGTGAAGCGAGGTTCACGTTTTAGAGAAGACGGCAATACCATGTTGGACGCGTTCTCGATCTGACTAGTGGACGAGGGAGAAGCCAGTGGACGGGTGAGGCGTTTTTGCACAAAGCACGGTATACAGTTAACACAAAGCAGTCCATTGTAGCTGGGAGGATCTAGGACGGCGTTCACGTTGAAACACTAGGGACTTTTAGAAGTAGTGGACTAGTACTTCGTCCCAGTCGACTAATTCGCGCATGTCAACGTCGTCGACTGCCCATGTTGACTACAGTTCTGATCATTTTAGATTTCACTCGACGTGTACGTACCGTCGACGTCAACAGGAAGTACACACTCAACGGATGAGCATAATAATTGAGCTGTTCTGATGACGTCATATACGCGAACCTCGTCGAAGATTTCGGAGCACCGCAAAAACGAAGTGAACACGTTCTCGATTTTGCAAGTCAGGGATGAGGACAGGGAGAGGGCGAGTGGCGCATGCGCAGTGGCGTAGAATGATGTCCTTGCGTACCAGTCGACTAAGTGGACGTGCAATTCTAAAAGTCCCTATTCGAAACTCTCTATTTACTGTCGTTAGAACCGCGTTAGTGACTTGTACGGGCGTGTGCGCTTCATAAAAGAGTGATTGGAAAATTAGCAGTGCAAATTATTCTTTAAATAACTGGCGTAAGGGTTAATTACCTTCACAGGCTCGATTAGCGCAGGTACTGACGCAATCGAAATGACGCCTCGTGTGAGGCGGGCTTGAGGGTATGAAAGAATTTCAAGAAGGGAACGAAAGAGAAAGAGATAGAGAGAGGGGGTGACCTAAATGAACACAGTATTAGAAAACAGAGTCCACACAGTGTGACCACAGTGTGTTCACAGTACTCTATGGTCACACTGTGATTCGTTTTCTTTTCCCAATGTGATATTTATGTGTCACACATAAGATGTAGTTTAGGTATGAGTGTACCTATTGTCAACACGATAAAACACATTCGAATTCATCTCCGTGGTGTTATTCATTATGTGCGAATGCACTGGGACGCGTTAGATCATTATGTGTTACACATAGTGAAAGCATTGTGGAAACACTTTTCCAAATGTGACCCGACGCCTCAAAACCTACAATAAGTCGCCAAAAATTTTTTTAAATACATTTTCTGAACGTAGAGATTCTCAGCTTTCCATTGGTATATCACTTGCCTTGTTTACTCAATGATAACACCTTTAAATATCACATTTAGAATCAGTATGTAACCAGCAATCAATAACTCCTATTCAGAGAAAATGGCCATTTAAGTTCGGAACAAAAGAGCGCTAAACCTTCCCTCTCTGTGTGCGCCCAAGTAAAACTGGGTATTCAAATGACCGTAGCAAGCAGTATGAAGGGATTATTAGATTAGGCCGAATTTTGGCAGGCTGCTCCAGGAGGACCTATTCATTACTCACTCCAAAATTCAATTTAATACCTTTGGAGGTAAAGTAGTAATTTGGCATTGAATGAAAGTATTACAAAAGCTCTCCAAACATTCATTAGCTCGACAGGTGGAAAAAAGGAGTCATTTTAAAATTCCCAAAAAAAAAATTTCTAAGTCGAATTACGATTCACAAACTTGAGACATGATAGAATGATAATGAAACTACCCATTTCTATCAAAAACTGAAAATCGACTGATCCAAGCAAATTTACTATTTTGGGCTGTTTGCTACGTTGTGGTCCGGGCGACTTATTGTAGGTTTTGAGGCGGCGGGTCACAAATGATCTTTATGGTCTCTTAGTATATATGTATCACACTCTACATGTATTCATTCACTAAGGTTATTAATTATGGCCAATCGATCCCGCTAATTTTAATCCGCAATAGAAAATAGAGTCAATTACACCAGGTACAAGAAAACAGAAATGTAAACACAAATCAAGTGATAAGTATAATATAATAACTATAAATACAGGGTCTCCCACCCCCCCCCCCCTTCTCAATTTCAATTTTAAAAAAATTGTGTGTGTGTGTGTGTGCAAATTTTGATTTTTTGCAAACTCAAAAAAGGAATAGTGCCATGTGCATGTCTTAGTTATCCGTACTTTTATTTTGGATATCGATTTCTAAAGCCCGTCGCACATCAGGCGTCATTGGGATTTTTTACCTGGGCTAATCAAACCTGTGAGTACAATTATAGTAAATACACTACACATCCATGGATATATTTACACCGTTCATTTTCCATTCACTTTTTGTACAATATCAACTGTCACAAAACACGTCAAAGGCTGCGGCAATCGCTGGCGCCGTCCTGCGTCAGGCAATTGACGCTTCTTGCGCAAAGGGCATACTATTATTATCTTCAAAGAAATTGATTTTATTGCGTCTACTCACCGAAGGGGCAGTAGTAGCAACACTCTCCTTCGGGCTTGATGGGGTCACGGCAAAAAGCGGGTTGGCAACTCTCAATCACACACGTCGTAGTGGCATTGTCGCAACTACAAGTCGTACATACGTCAATTTTCCACGAATCTCCATGCATGTAGGGAACATCCCTGTAGACGCACGGTAGGGCAGAATCGCCGGAGCTGAAACTTACAGAAATCGAGTCATCCATCATGTCCATCGCTAGAAGAAAAAAAAGATGATTACTAATGTATGATCCGTGATTTGTAACCTCTCATTTTAACTTTCTTTTCAAGTGGTTCAAAGTCAGTAATCATTGGGGTAGCGTTACTCAAGGTCACGGGGGCTTGAGAGGGATACATCAGAGTGGGACTGAGGAAGCATAAGCCTATGCATGGGCTTTTTAGTACCCAAAACTTAGACCAAAACCCAGTCCTAATCCTAACACTACTGGTATCCCTAACCATATTCATAAGTTACCCTAACCGTAGGTAATCCTAACCCTATCATGTTTTCATAGACTATACTATTTCATGTTTTTAGCAATTATTGATTGCATGTTAAGAAATCAAGTATGTGTTTGTAGGAAAGCAACCAATGAAGCCTACGGTTCTTAGTCATATCCGAGGGACTTGGTAATGAGGATTTATGCCTTACCAAAGGGCACTAGCTCATTAACTTGAAGGTTTTTGTTTGACCTCCCAGTTATACGAGACCACTGCTCTATCTGAGCCACCACCTCTCCTCATTATTGATTTGATGATTAATAGTGATATCATTTTTTAAAAAATCATCATCATCAGATATTTACACCTTAGGGATATTATTGACATGAACCAGTAAAGGGTCAGTGCTATGCTCTGAGGGATCGCCGCCATTCTAATTTAGAGATGTTCGTGTATCTTATAGTGTTCATTACCTTGACTTTCAACGGCGAGCTTGAGGAATCCCAATGGTGATAGCCTGGCACTTATGTTCTTTGGCAAAAACATTAATATACTTTTTGCCACTCTCCACCCAGGTGTAAATGGACAACTGGTAGAGTGCCACCAAAGTCATTTTGCGAACGGACACGATCAGTGCTTCATAAGAAGGCAGTATTTTTCATTGTATGTTATTATTATACAATATTTTAGTTAATAGCCAATGAAGTTTTATATTAAAGGGAAAACCAACCTGTCTAAAAAGTTGATTTGTGTGAAAGAAAAAAATAAGAGAAACAGGATTGCGAGAGTTCGAAAGAAATTGGACAAGGAATTAGAAAGTTATGAATACATTGTGTGTATTTCAAATAATGAGGTTACTGCATCTATGCGAATCTCAAATTGGCAATTATTTTGATGAATCGATTGGTTTTGGCTCATTTTTCCTAAGCTAGTGAGAACAAAAAAATCCCCCCTTTTTTTCACTTTCCTTTAAATGATTAATATTCTAGGGAGAGAATTTGAGATTTTCATGTAATATGTTCAGTAACATTATGGGTTATGAATTTTGGAAGCTTATACAGTTAGCTTGATTTATATGCAAATTCTATTTTTCAAAGCATTAATTGTGGTTTTGTAAGATTTGCATTGACATTCAAGCCAGTGAAATCGCTGGAAATCTTAATAGTTCTGTGTTCATATGTGGTTGGGGATGCGTGTGTGAGGGGGGGGGGGGGTTGTATGTAATCAACTTTATTTTTAGGGTCATAATACTGGTGATAATATATTATTAATTGTCGTTTCAAGAAAGAAATTTGCATGTTAATATATAATTTCAGGTTTCATTGCAAGTTATAAACAGCTGTCATGAGTTTGAATCTGATTTGACCATTGCCGATCTAATTATGCTGTAAACAGGTTCACTGTTAATGGTTGTGTTGTACTTTTTTGCTCTTTTTTATTCTCAATATAACATTTTGTTTAAAGGGATACTCAACCGCAGATTGTGGACGTTTTCATGCCGCGAGAGGGCACCGTGATCGTTACCTGATCATGCCGTTGCCCCTCGGGGCGCAAACCTCGGATAGACTCGTCGCCGCACAAACATGTACGCTCCACCTGAGCTCAAGCTCTCGTGCGAGATTCGGTCGGCTTCGTGCAGTCGAAATGTAATCCCACTTAGTCCAACGGACGCGTTCGACGCACAAACTTTGTGTACGAGTGAATTGGGCTTACGCAATCCTGACTTTCCCCACGGCCGCCCGGTGGCGTATCCCTTTAAATGTAATAATGCTTTTTATACAGAAACCAATTGCCACATAACATGTTTATCTCGGCAATGAGCAAGTTTGGGAATATTCCCATGTAAATATGAAGTATAGTTGGTCGCAGTGTATTTTCCCCCTTTTGTTTACATGTGCATTGTAAGTGATATACTCATGCATCACCTTGGTTTAAATCAACCATGAAGCGGCCAAGCTTATAACTTTAAAGTGATTTTTTTTTCTTCCTTCTTTTTGCTGTTTTGTTCTTAATGGAGGAAGAAGGGTCCTGTAAATCGAGGTCAAGTTTCCCTTTGCTTTTTTTCCTGGTCAATATATACATTTTTCTTATACAAACCTTCTGCCCCCTCTCTTTTTTTTTCTCCCCCTTTTTTTTTCTTCCTTTCTCTCATTCTTTCCTTGATCACTGGCTTGTTGTTCTGCCCAGTTTTTTTAAATAATGTTCAGAAATTTTGAAGTAAGTAGTTTGTATGTAATGTGTTGGAAGTCAACAATTGCCATACTGTGCCATTGCTCCCCTTGTCCGTCCTTCTGATGCGGAAGCTTAAGTTGATCCATACTTTCTCAAAATGATGGAGGAGGAATGTTAAGCTTTTAATATATCAGACAATTGTTTCTCGATCATTGTTAGAGGGATCAGAGATATTAGTAAAAGAGGAGGATTATTATCATGGTGTAGAGAAAAAAGAGCAGATATTGTTTTTATGCAAGAAACATACAGCACCAAGGATGTTGAAGATGGGGCTCAATGTGGAATGGCCCGTGCTTTTTCAGCCACGGTACAAACCATAGTAAAGGCGTTTTAACCTTAATAAACCCCTCAATAGATTTTAAGGTTAACAATATTGTGCAGGATTTAGGAGGTAGGTATATCATATTACAATGTGTCATTCAAGAGTTGAATGTTATTCTGTGTAACGTTTACTTTCCCACCAGGGATAAAGAAGCTCAGCAAAGACAACTTTTATGTAAAATAGTACGAGAGATAGATAAAGTAAATATAAATAAAAGCTCAATAATAATAGATTTTAATATGATAAGGAATTTCGATTTAGATTATATGGGGAATTCTTTACATAGAGTTCAAAATAGATTTAATGCACAAATGGATGAGTTTATGGATACATATAGGCCTAATCTTATAGATATTTAGAGGAAGAGAAACCCGCTTAAGAGACAATTTACATACACTCTCAGAAAAAAATGGTGCTTATGGGGTACTCATTAGCTCCAAACTGGTGCCGGATTGAAAAGGTGTCTACAAGTTCCATTAAAAGGACCTTAGCCATTGAGCTTAGATTTCTCCACCTTTTGTTATGCGTATTAGTCTTTATCATAAACTGTAGATATTATTTAAACATGTCCACGATAATATCTATCTACATTCGTCATTTTCAAAATACTTTGGTTTGATACAAATTCTATAAATGTGTTATTGTGTGTTTATTGATTTCAGTTACTATGGATATATTGTATTTTTTTCAAAGGACGATAAAATATTGCTCAAGAGTAGGCTAGCTCTTTGCCAGTGCTCGTGATGAACACCTTTAAAGGAGTCGATGAAAACCTTTTCAAAAGTTGCTTACACTCTAAAAAATAAAGTGCTATTATTAGCACCTCAAGATTTGGAGGAAGCACCCGTAAGGGCATGCATAGGGACTGCACAAATTGTGCTAAAGTAGCACTTGTACAAGTGCTATAATTCAACACCAGTCCAAGTGCTACTTTAAACACTTTAAGTGTAAGCCTTTTACACTTCTGGTGCTATTAGACGCATGCAGCTCGCAAAAACAACACTTCTAGTGCATTAAATAACTCATTTTAGAGCCCCCAAAACGGCACTACTAGTGCTAACACTTTTGCACCCAATATAGTGCTAAAGAACACACACAAACAGTATGCACAAAATCACACCTGTAGTGCTGAAAACTCACTCTTCTATAGTCTGTTAAACAGCCCTACACTAAGGTCTAGATTTTGTTTTTAGATTGATATGAACTGGTTATATACATAGATGATATCGACTAAAACCATGGCATGTGGATTTAATCATCTGAGAATTACTTTAGACCAAGAAGTGGCAATTTCGGAGGTTTAATTGTTCCATTTCGGCAATCCACAATCGTGACGAAAAAAAGCACACACACTGCCTTCCAAACTTCCCAGGCCCGGCCCCGGCCCGTGCGGTCGATCGCGCCCCATGCCTGGCTGATCAACAATTTTCATGTCAACGTCGACAACGCGTACCGTAGACGGTTGGCCACACGCTGAAACATGGCATTTCCACTTCATTGCTTTTCATCATGTTTCATATCCACCACCACAAAAATTAATGTAATTATCATATTATTTGATACCTTTATTCGCATAAAATTACAGAAGTTCTAAATTTAATGTCTTAAAGTTTTACTTACCACGCCATGCCTGTGCAGCAGATGATGGCTCTTGCACTACAGTTGCGTAATAACCGATTTCGTAATAGACCTGTTTACTAATAAGTGATTCAAATTTTATACATACTTTTGAAACAAAGGTTGTTCTTGACAACCTGAAAGCTTGCCAGAGGCTTGTCAGACATAGCAACAAGTAATGTATGCAAACTCGATTCCAAGTACTGTAGTTAATAACATGTTAATGATACCTCGTTACTAGGTCCCCAGGAAAGAAACATCCATAAATTTGAATCACTGAGTAAACAGGTCTATTGGCCCATGAGCAACTTTTCGCAAATGACCTTTCCCTTTTTCATTAGGATAGGCATCTTTTCAAAGAAAGATAATACGTTAGCTTGCCCGACATAGCAACCTAAAGAATTCAAACTCTATGAAAGAAAGACATCGTAGACCAGGTGACTAGAATAGCACGTCAATGAACACTTGGGAAAGCGCATTGTTTGCAAGTTGGCTATCATTTGGCAGACTGTCAAATACCAACCATCAATGAACACTTTGTTGCTTTTCAGTGGATTTAATGAAAAGTATAATTAAATGAATATATGAATAATCATTACACAGTCGACGCTTATCTCAGTGCATTTTAAACGAACATGCCAGTTTATGTCAAATGACTTTTATCTGCTCATGCGCAAATCCTAATTACGAAATCGCTTATTAAATCACGGGACGTTGGTCAGCACTTGAAGTGTGAAACAAGCGTCCTAACATTCAGCACTTACTTTTAGCACTCAATTTTCTGCACCTTATCATCTCCCAGACGCAAATGGGACGTGAGGTGTTAGAAATAGCAAACTTCCAATTAGCACTCGTGTTTCAGCACTTCAGTTTTTACAGTGTAGGGACACCCTAAAAGGTGGCACTGGTGTGGCAAATATAAGCACCTTTTAAAGGTGCTCAAACAAACATTTTTTTCTAAGAGTGTACAAACAGAAAAATCCTTTTATGCAGAGTCGTTTGGATTACTGGATCATATCCGAGTGCTTAGAGGGGTATATTGCAAGATCCGAAATTATTCCGTCTGTTGCATCAGATCATTCATCAATTAATGTGTTTTTGTTTATGAAAAGTAAGAAGAATGAAAAGAAAAACGGACATTCATATTGGAAATTTAATAGTAGCTTATGCAATGACATTACATATGTTAACCAAATGAAACAGGAGAAAAAGCTAAAAAGTGAGTTTAAATCAGAAATAAATGAAAAGCGAGTGTTATGGGACTTTATTAAAATGAAAATAAGAAGCTTTACTCAAAAATACTCTAAACAGAAGGCAAAGTAAGGAGACAACGTATTGATACTTTAGAAAAAGAAATTCATGAATTAGAAAGGTTATTGTTAGATGGGACAGATGCCCAGATTTTGGAATCGTTAGATTGTAAACGGAGAGGCTTACAGGCGCTATATGATTACACTAACGAGGGATTAAAATAAGGTCGAGGGCATTGTGGTATGAAAATGGTGAAAGAAATTGTCATTATTTTAATCAGCTACTTAAGTCCAATAAAAAGAAAAGCATGATACGGAGATTGTTTGTAACGGGTGAATGTATAAGTTGTGATGAGAAGGAAATTAATCAAGAAATTAAAACATTCTATAGTCAATTATATGCGAAGCCAGATATATTAGAAAAAAGATACAGATGCAGGGTTACATCTCTTTTTGAAAGATTTACCTAGGTTAAGTAGAGAATCCAAAGAGCAGTGTGAAGGAATTATTACGGAAGGGGAATGTTTAGCAGCACTTATGCAAATGAAACTTAATAAGTCACCAGGTAATGATGGCTTAACACTGGAATTTTATAATATATTTTGGCCTGCGGTAGGGGGTTTAGTTGTAGGATCCTTGAACGAAGCATTTTGTCATGGTGAGTTAGCTGCATCTCAGAGGCAAGCGATAATTATTTTAATTGAAAAAGAAGGAAAGGATCCATTAATAATTAAAAATTATAGACCAATATCCTTGTTAAATTTAGATTATAAAATTCTTTCGAAAATTTTGTCAATTAGAATTAAGGAAGTTTTAGAAGAGGTAATTTTACCGGATCAAGTTGGTTACAGGCAAAATAGGAATATCGGTGAAGCAATAAGGTTGATTGATGATATGTTATTTTTTACGACGCATAACAACATACCCGGATATTTAGTAGCAGTGGATTTCGAGAAAGCATTCGACTCTGTTTCACATATTTTTTACAAAAAGTGCTAAAATAGTTTGGATTTGGACAGTTATTTCGCAAATGGATCAAAGTAATGTATAATAATGCTCTTAGTTGTGTTTTAAATGGGGGAAATTCAACAGGTTATTTTAGAATAGAAAGGGGAGTAAGACAAGGTGACCCAGTATCCCCGGATCTGTTTATTCTATTTATCGAAAATTCAAAATGTTACATAGCATTTTTTATACAAACCATCATTTGTATCGTTTTGGTGTAGTTCAAAACAATTGTTGTTCCTTTTGTAAGAAAGAAGAGGAAACATATAGTCATGTTTTTTACGAGTGTGTTAACATTCAAAATATGTGGGAAAAGGTTAGCACTGAAGTCAAGTATCCTATTTTTTAAAGATTTGAACTGGGAGAAAATTTATTTAGGAATTAATATGGAAAATGTGGGTAGAGAAAATTTAGTAAATCATCTTATTCTATTAGTTAAATATATGACTTTCCAATGTAGGAAAAGAGCGACACCTCCGACCGAAAAAGAAATTAAAGCAATGATGCAGACAATCGATTAGAAGAGAAAAAATTGGCTTTGGAGAGAGGTACCCTCTCATTACACCTTAGAAAATGGGAAAATTTTGATTTCCGGGACGAAGGGATGGACATTGGGATCCCCTCTCATTACACCTTAGAAAATGGGAAAATTTTGATTTCCGGGACGAAGGGATGGACATTGGGAGCTAAGTGTGCTTAATAACATCAAAATCATGAAGAAAATTCTGAACTGTAGTCTTTTAAAATCTGAGGCGGAACAACGGACACAATGGGGGGGGGGCTTTTCCCTTTTTTTTTCTTCTTCTTCTCATTTTCTTCCTTTTCTATTTTATCACAATAAAAACTTCCAGATTTTGCATAATTTACTCTTTAATACATGCATGTAAAATATTATGGTTACTTATTGTTATTATTATGTAATTTGGCACAATGATACTGGCATGTGAATATATTTGTTTGTGTATTTTACTTTGATTATTGTGAAAATGTTATTTTGAAAAAGGAAGTAATCAAATATTCTTAAAAACATAAAAAATCTCCCATTCGTCGTACACCAAAATATCACTAAATTCCGGTTTTCTCCTGAGCGCCTATACCATCTGGCCAGTACTCCAAATATATTGTAGATAGCATATTGTTATAGGTCCTCCAAAGTTATACAGTTTGAAAAATTGATATTTTATTCATTTTGTGTGTTGAAGCGAATGGGAAAGTTGACAGCCGCTACATCACATGTAGTGATTGTACCGATTCGGCAAATTTGAAATAACCATATGTATTGATTACATCGTTTAAAATATCATAATTTTCTTATTGCTTGTTCGATTTCGTTCAAACTTTCACCAATCTGCTTCTCAGGTTTTCCTGCTTTCACACAAATCAAATTATTATATGGTTTGGATTTCCCTTTAAACTAACCATAATCATATATTATCTTCAAAGGGATATTTAGGTTGATTAAAATTCATATCGAACATTTTAAATTGCTCAAGCCGTATCACATCTTCCAGTCTCATTACGACAACACTGACTTAAAAAATCAACGTACAAATCGTTCAGTAAAATTATAATTGTTCATACTCAATCCAATTACTCTTTTTTTGTAACCTTCAAAGGTCAATATTGAGATTGAAATATGGTGTTCCTTTTTTTCCTAGATGTAAAGTATATAAGAAAGAAATTTTACTTGAAAACATTCTCTCACCCTCCCCCCTCTTCATAACAATGATAAAGTCCATTTCATCATAATATTCTTATGACGTCTGCACAGTAACGAAGATAAAATATGAAAATAATATTACCTGGCGAATGTTGAGCATGACAAAATGAAGAGCAGGTTGCCAGAATCACAGCTATCAAAAGAAGCGATATTTTTCGGTGACCGTGGTCCTCAAAACTAAACATGATTGGAGTCTTTCCTGTTTTGCCTTTTGTAGCGCGATCCGTTACGTTTAGAAAAAAAAATACTTCGCTTGTTTGCGATATCCTCACCAAAGTTCCTCTCAGTACAAACGAGACGGAATATCGTTGAAGATCGGCGAGCTCTCCATTTCAGATAGGTTTGAAGTTTTTCTTGCTTAAAAGTGATTTTATATATCCTCCTCATTTATTTAATTTTTTTATCAGGGAACAATACTCCTTACGCATGCGTAGTATGAGTTCACATGTTCTTTAAAAAGTGCGCTTCATGATTACACAATATAAAGAGGAAGTCAAGGTTGATAACCAGTTGATTTGATTTTTTTTTATAAGCCAATAAATTTAGAAGGGTTGAATCAGAGAAATAGATATTTAGGGACAGCTAGAAATGTTTCAAAGTAATGAAGAACGTGTTAGTTGAGAGATAATAATATTATCGAGCTTATAATAGCGCGTCATATCTTTTCATCTCTATGTGCTTAACAAAAATATTTTAAATATTCATATAAGATATCACTACATAAATTGATAAGCTAACTTAAGTTAAAAATAATCATAGATTGAGAAAGAAAGATAGAAAACAAATCTAAAACTAAAACATATGACACCCTATACAGTTTCTGAATGGAATGTATAATGGATTAAATACATAATCACAACAGCTATCATGCGATTGCTTCGTGATAGTATTATTCGCCATGTATTATGTGTGCGTACAATTTTCCAAATTTCCGCTTTTTTCAATGAAATACTTTTACCCATCCTTGTGCTCAAGTTTTAGATAACCTTGGTCCGATTGATAATTAGCCGATTCTTTCTTAGGCATTTAAGAAAAGAGATATTTAGGATCTTTTTGTTTACGAACCAAGTGTTGGTATTGTCTGGTGTGTTGTTTGTATGATAGGAAAGCAGCTTTATTCTTGCTTTAAGTTTCATGTCGTCATCTTCTGGTGCACATAGAATGGTACATCTGCCATGCCAATCAGCTTAGTATGCGTACATCAATCACATTGCTTTTAACACCTTCACTTCCTAACCACCATCCCAAAAAACACATTAAGAAAGGGTTATCTCACAATTGACAAATTGTATTTAATGCTTTACGCAGGTGCTCCAATCAAATTATCATTAGGACATTATCTACAGCTGGCGGAATTTCATTTAATAAAGAGAGATAGAGAACTGCTGGCAATTTAGTTTTATCTTATATGTTTTGTCTGTCTTTATGTGTGATGTGATGTTTGCAATTTGATTCGTAAATTAGATCGAAAGTGGTGAGAGAAATAACGAAGGAAAACAGCGGTTATTTCATGGACCCAATAAAAGAATAAAAGGTTTGCGGCGCTTAAGAACAATGAAATAACAGCAACATACATAAAGTGATGTATCTTCGGGGCAGGGGGCATGTGCCCCGCCGGGTGCGATATTTTTTTAGGAGGATGGCACAAAAACGCAAAAGAGAGAAAGAAAAAGAGAATAAAATGATGAAAATTTTGTGATTTTAATCAGGATTATACGCCCCCAATCCGCATTGAATGCATTAGAAATAAAGTTTTTTAAATGGTTAAAAATGCGGAAATTCTCTAAGGCTCAGTTGCTCTGCTTCCTCGCATATATTGCTCCAAGATATCGTAATTTCGCGCCCCAGTTAAAATATAGTTTATAAATAGCGTTTCTTGTATTAATTCTCGTTTATTTGCTTGCTATCATGTAATGGCATAATTACTCACATTTTAGTCTTAACGCCGATCTGGCACTCAGCACGCGATACGTTTTCATCGCTATGTAAAACCAACGGAAAGCATGTTTCTGTATAATATATTTCAGTTTCAGTTTCAAGTTTATTTTGATATTCCAGTACCACAGTTCACGTTTTACATTTTTTCACAAAATGAATGGTACAAACATGAAATGATTTTATTGTCAGAGACTTACAGTAGGTATGTACCTCATATAATTGTTTGCTTACATTATTAATTGAAAGGACTAAGCGAAAATAAGAGTGAAATATGGAGGAGCTTAAAGTGAAAGTTTTGCTTGGAAGTTATTTGCTCCAAGTGTAATAAGATTTGTATAGTCGCTCTCTTTCTCCCTCTTTCTCTCTCTCTCTCTCTCTCTCTCCCTCCCCTCTCTCTCTCCCTCTTTTCTCTCTCTCTCTCTTATTTTCTCTCTCTCCCCCTTTCTTTCTCCCCTCTCTCCATCCCTCTTCTCTCTCTCTCTTATTTTCTCCGCCTCCATCACTTCTCTCTTTCTTCCCCTCTTTTTCTCCTTTTCTCTCTCTCTCTCTCTCTCTCTCATTAACCTACGTACCTTATTCTGGTCTGGCCCACCTCTTTTGAAAATGTCATATCCCATATCACGGCTCGTTTATGAATTATGGACTTCGACATTTTCAAGGTGTTCTTATCATGTTTCACACCACCATCTCCTACCCCAACTTCTCAGATAAGCATCCGACGTCAGAGAAGATATCTTCTCCTCGACGAAACCCTGGTTGAATCCAGTACCGACGGACCATCGAGATCATCCTCACGGTGAAATAGTATGCTCCATAATACACCCCATTTTGTTCAAAATAAATTCGAACACCTTTACTAACTACTCAGTATACCGACTGGATTCGCAATTGACTAAATAATAATTGGTCATAATAAATGTAAATAGAGTAATCACCATAGACAAAACGCGCAATATTTGTGACGTTAAAAATGGATTGGCGTCCAAGCTCATACTAGTAACTTTGTGACGTGTTGAGTAATGGAACACATATAAGGTCAACCGCTCTTTATTTATTAATGCGTTTATTTCTTTTTTAAAATTACTATGGTATTGTTTACTGATGGGCTTTTCAACAAGAGAGAATCTGCACAATTTTTTTTTAAATTTTACCTACTGGATATACATGTATATATATGTCTTCTCTTTTGTACAAATAATGTCTTCATTACAACCCCAATACAACATAACATGTACTTCCAAGAAATTTCATCAAATTGTTTTTGCTACTTGAAACAGTTTGTAAAATTCTCTGATCATTCTTTACCGTTGATTTTTTAATGTTTGTGATTTTTTTTATTTCTAAGAAAGTGTACATGTATTTCTAAAAGACAGCAACTATATATACATGTATACCATTTATAGTTATGTCATTCGATAAAAATAAATATGTATATCACAAATCCATGTCATTTATAAAAGAGGGGGAATTGCTTTGTATTTCTGTTAATGCTCACTTGGAATTGATTCATAGTTGTCTGGACAACCAGAATTTGGTTTGATATCATTATCATTGTCTGTTCTCATTATCACTCCTATTGTCATCACCATCTTCATCATCAAGACCAAGACAACCGCCAACATCTCCATCATCTTCAACATCACCTTTCTCATCAACTTCAGAATAACTATCATTCATCCGCAGTTGTTGTTGTTGATTAGTGTTATACGGCAGTCAATTTTGACTATTATCAACCAACAATTTTTTTCATTATTTATTATTTTTTTAAACAGACTTTAATCATTGCGAGGATCACTTTTATACCCCTACACTGTAGCCTACAGTGGCCGCCACCTCATCGCCTCCTCCACCACCACCACCACCACCATCACTGTTATTATTACATGTATCACAAGACCTCATCATCATGATTATCATCATTATCACCAACACCACAACCATCACTGAAGTCCTCATCATCATGATCATCATCATTATCACCAACACCATCTCCATCACTGCAACCATCACTGAAGTCATCTCATCATGATCATCATTATCACCAACACCATCTCAATCACCACAACCATCACTGAAGTCCTCATCATCATGATCATCATTATCACCAACACCATCTCCATCACCAACACCATCTCCATCACCACCACCATCACTGTTATTATTACATGTATAACAAGTCCTCATCATCATGATCATCATCATTATCACCAACACCATCTCCATCACTGCAACCATCACTGAAGTCCTCATCATCATGATCATCATTATCACCAACACCATCTCCATCACCAACACCATCTCCATCACCACCACCATCACTGTTATTATTACATGTATAACAAGTCCTCATCATCATGATCATCATCATCACCAACACCATCTCCATCACTGCAACCATCACTGAAGTCCTCATCATCATGATCATCATTATCACCAACACCATCTCCATCACCACCACCATCTCCATCACCACCACCATCACTGTTATTATTACATGTATAACAAGTCCTCATCATCATGATCATCATCATTATCACCAACACCATCTCCATCACTGCAACCATCACTGAAGTCCTCATCATCATGATCATCATCATTATCACCAACACCATCTTCATCACCACAACCATCACCATTTTCGTCACCACCATCATCATAAATCCTCATCCTCACATCCATAATAAAACAGTTCTGATTTTCAGACTTCAGAGTCAAGATTTTTGGTCAAGGACTTCATTTGCCTATTATAGAATACAGTGTACAACATTTCTAACAAGAGGTTGAATTTGCACTATAAATAATCATTAAGCCTGATTCATTTTTGACCATATTTTTTTTAAACTGAAAAAAGATATTATTCAACCAAATGTCAAGCAGTACATTTAAAACGACAAAAATGCAATCACAGAACTCATCAATTTTCTTGTAAACCACACTGACAAAAAAAGAGAAAAAAATCTTTACTTTGTAGGGAAGCTCTTTTATTAATCAATAATCTCACACAACACATTGTATAAACCAATCTATTCAACAGTATACAATGTTGCATTAGAAAAATAATTCTTTAACATGACAAAATAGAACATCTCTGAATTTGCATAGTTGATGAACTACAAATACCATGTACTGTAAGTATAGAGAACTTCTTTTTGAGATAAAAATACATGTAGAAGTATTTCTGCATAGCGCAAAAATTTTTTAAATGCTTGGCTGTAATTCTATGTTAATTTCCTTCACTGTCCATTATCCCGGGTGAGCATTCTAATCAATTAAAAAAAAAAAATCTTTTGTACAATAAAAATACACAAGGTGAAAAACTATGGGTAACATAGACGAAAGACAATACAAACAACCTTCGTCAAGAAGGTCAAAGACTTCTGGGGAAACAGTAGGAGACATTAAGTTCTATTTCTACTAAGAAAGGCTTCTAGAGTCAGCGCAAGGGAGTCCACTTTTATCTGACAGACTAGAGAGCTAGCACCATTTCAAAGCAATTCAATCAATAAAAAATAAAAGAGGCACAAGAGAGCACACGAATACCATGTACACTCCCACACCAAAATCAAGGAGACATGGACATGCATAAGATGGAAAGCATCAAACTAACATTACAACACGATTATGAAGAATATGATGAGTATAAAAATAGTTTATATTTTGATCATATTTTGACTTGTCGTTCAAATCTCATAAGGCACATTTTTCATATCATTGAATAGATTGGTGAGATACAATATCATGTATTCAAATCAGCTTTTAAATGTCTGGTCAGCCTTCAGAAGAAAATCGTGTCACTGGAGTCTTTAATTTTGTCCTTGTCTTTTTTGGATAAATTTCAAGCCACAAAAACAAGAAGCTTCCCCACAGATATTTCATTATTGCTTTGCAAACACCATGGCTAGAATTTCAATCTTCAAAACAAAAACCACACGAGACGAGAAAGGGTTGCTCCAATTTTTTTGAGGCTGCCAGAGAACATGATAAATAGTCTTCAAATTTTATCATTTTTTTGCTGCTGTTATTCCAAAGACTGTTCAAGATAGTTCAAAGAGGTCAGGACCTATGAGAAACAGACTGGTCCCAGAGTAATACCGAATTCTTGACCTTCTCCTCCGATATCTGAAGGAGCAACATCAACAATTGGAAGACGAGTGTTTCTCCTGGTGGAATAGTTTATAACAGTCTGGCTCCATTCTGCTGAACGATCCTGTGAGAGATAAACAAAGAAAAAAAATGGTTGTAAACAAAGAAGAACAATTTTTTTTGTGCATTTTTTTTATATTCCCATCAACAGGATTTCAAACATGTATCGTAACAAATATACACATTTTTGCTTGCATCTTGATCTACTTTAGATGGTAACATGTTAAAAAGAAGGTCAATTTCTGATAAAGGTGAAAAATAATTTGTAAGTTTTCCCATTCTTTTTATGTCAGTCTAGAAAAATATCACAGAAGAAATGTCCCTGAAAAGGACTGCTTTTAAAATGCTCTCAAATAAAATACAGCCATGGAAAAAATTATCAGCCATGAAAAAAATTACCAAGAATGGTTACTGAAAGTGTTACATTTGTGGTAAGAAGGAAATAAAAATTTCATAAAAGCAAGGTACAATTGCTGGAATTTGCTGGAATTTGCTGGAATTTGCTGGAATTCATTCCATGAAATACAAATACAAATCATTTTCATTAGTTTGAATGCATATTATAGTACCTTTATTACAGAAGCTTGGTCTAATAATTTTTTCCAGGGCTGTATATGACGATGAATAGCTGAAAAGTGTGGAACAACCAATCAAGCTACATGTGCGCATAGTCCCATGTACACATTTCTCAGTGTGTTGCTAGTGACTTTCAGCCAGATTAAGTCAATTTCATATCATATGGTTGATTCCAAAACCTCATAGTATACACCAAATTGCTACCAGACATATTCTTTCAAAATATAATCTCATGACCAGATGTCAATTAAAACAAGGTATTGCTCACAGAATATTTTGTTTTCTTTCACCAATACTCAACACTCCCATTTAACAATACATTTGAAGAGATGACACAATAACTTACTTTACATCCATCTTCAATAACTTCGTATTGCTCCAGGCTGGGTGCATCCAATGATAACTCAACATCTGATGTTGTCATGAGTCTCAGAGCCTGCTCTGTTGATCCAGTCTGTCTATCACGTACAGCCACAGAGTTCTTACAGTGGTAGGTGACGTTCTGGTGAGCCCTTGTGGACAGCAGACGCAGGAAGGTAAGTTGTACTTCACTGGCCTCATAAGAGAACTGCACAACAGATTTTTATTAAAAAATTAAAATGAAGCATTAGACAAGAAACAATTTTTCTAAAACTCTGCAAGGAACTCAGAGAGGAATCCACAGACCATGTATAGAGATGGTTGTGTTTAAGCAGAATAGTGGTAGCAGAACTGTACTTTGACATCAACTAGATGCCCTAGATGCTATTTGGAAAATTTTGATTTTGCGAAGGATAAGTGTGCTATGAGCTTTTAAATGAAACAAAATTATGAACATAAGCATCACATACCAGACCAACCTGCACATACATTTATGTACAAATTGAACCACACAAACATGTGGATAAAATCTCTTGGCCCGAGTCATCTACTTCCGTTATATTTGAAAAACATGAGAGCCCTTTAAGAGCAATCCATCTCTATTATAATGTTCTACCACATGGGAATATATATATTTACCTCAGTGATTATTCTTTATCTTTCCATCAAGATGAAACTCACCTTTTCTAGGCCCATTTGACTGATATATCGAGAGCCAGATTCGCCTTCGTACCACCTTCCACGAGAAATCTGCAGAAAATGCAAGAGAGATAGGAATAATTATTTAGCTCTTTGGCACTACTAAATTCATAAACCACTTTTTAATATTAAAGGGCAATCCAACCTTGGTAGTAAGATGTTTTGTGTGAAAGCAGAAAAATATTAAAAACATGATGGTGAAAGTTTGAAAGAAATCGGACAAGGACTAAAAAAGTTGGATGTTTGAAAAATGAGACCACTACATCTATGCAAATCTCAAATTGGCAATTTGGGGAGTCAATTATGACAAACTGGCGGACAATTCTCTCGTTTGTCATACACAAAAATATCATTAATTGCAGTTTTGTCCCAAGCGCCTTTACTCTCGAGCAGTACTCAAAATATAGTGGAGATAGCATATTGTTATAGGTCCTCAGGAAAGAAAAAAAACCTTCTGAGCAATACATTATTAAAAAGGACATTTTAGTCAATTTGTGTGTTGGAGCAAATGGGGGAGTTGTCCGCCACTACATCAAAGTGACATTACCTATTTGGCCAATTTGAAATTCCCATTTGTATAGTGATTACAACTTTCAAAAATTCTTAACTTTCTTATTGCTTGTCCGATTTCATCCAAACTTTCACCAATCTGCTTCTCTTCCTCTTTCTTCAGAGCAACTTGTCATTAAGGTTGGAATTCCCTTTAACTTTTGAGGGTCAGATTTTGAAATTTAATTCTTCATTTTGTTGTAAAGATGGGAATACAACATCTTCAATGGGGATAATCTTCACAATGGATGTACCTATCAACGTTTCAGGAAACATGTTTGGTCCAAATATGCAACAGAACATGCAAATTCCTCAGAAGGATGTGTCTCAAATCCAGACGTGACACAAGAATGCCCATCTCCTACTTGGACAAACTCAACAGCCATCAAAAAGACCGCTTTACTAACACATTCAATTCCTCTGGTTTTACTGACACATTCAATACCTCTGGCTTTACCGACACATTCAATTCCTCTGGCTTTACTGACACATTCAATTCCTCTGGCTTTACTGACACATTCAATTCCTCTGGCTTTACTGACACATTCAATTCCTCTGATTTTACTGACACATTCAATTCCTCTGGTTTTACTGACACATTCAATTCCTTTGGCTTTACTGACACATTCAATTCCTCTGATTTTACTGACACATTCAATTCCTCTGATTTTTCTACCTTACATATGACTATGCTGCTATGCCAAGCAAGAATCTCTCAAACTTTTGATCATATCATCCATAAACTTTGAATGAATTATTAAGGGGGGTGTTCCCCCTCCCCCTCCGAATCTTACCTCCTCTACTCGTGGTGTGATGCAAGTCTCGGGACTACCAAACTCTCCACGCTTCACACAGTAAGCCATGAAAGCATCCTTGACTGAGCCTTCATTAGAGTCGATCCAATAGTTACCTGTAGAGAGAAGGGCACCAGTGGCGATAATTAAATAAATATAGACAATATCACTTCTTGGTACAATCTATGATTACAACCTTTGGGCTGTTTACTCCCTCCTCCCCTTCCGTGCTGATAGGGATAAGACGAACCAATCACCTTAAAAAAATATGTATACAGCTAGCATGTATCAAATAAACCAACAAACCTATACCCACCATCGAATGAATTACTGTAAAATTAGAAACTTTCGCGACATAAAATTTTGGCGAATCTTTAACGACAGCTAATTTTGAAGCAAGAAACTTTCGCTAATTGCAATAATTTTATGTTGTTTCAATTGTGATTTGATTCATTTGCGGCATGAAACTTTCTCACGAATCTTGACCACTCACGAAATTCGTGAGAGTTTCATGCACTTGAAAATTTCTGTTTTTACAGTAAGCCTAAAATGGCTGGTTTATTTTGGCAGGGAGCAACCCCCCCCCCCCCCCCTCGATCTCCCCCGATCTTCTGCAAATTGCCACACAGATAAAAATATCTAATGAAACATAACCCTGTGGAGTTTTTGAACTATCGCTAATCTATTATTTACGTAGGTGTCATGAAAGCTCGCGGCTTATCCTCGAACATATCATGGCGCGTGTTGAGGGAAGTTGATTCCACCCAAGCCCCCCGGCCCTTTTAGGGTTAAGGGGTGTGAGGGAAAAGAAAGAATAGGAAAAACCCTGTGTACGAAACCCAGGCCAGAATTGGGTTCTGTGCACATGCATGCACATACAAATCTACTCACCAACTACTCATCAGTCATTTTGACTTTCATTTAGAAAGTATATAAACTTGCAATCTCTCTTGACAAAAGTAATATTTGAAGCTAATATGCTCAATTGAGTACACCAGCATGGCAACCTAAAACATGAGAAGCAAAATAATTCTTGGTGATTGGTCCGCTTTAATTTTAAAGAAATTGAGCTAATGGTGGCAGGAGCTTTGATCTCAGATACGGTTGCGAGTATATTCACTTACCATCTTCAACATCTGGGTAGCACTTGAACAGGTCCTTACAGCTACGGATGGGCTGATCACGGCTGCCAATTGGTGCGATGAGGGAGAAAACTTCAGCATTAAACTTCTCAACGTACAACTTGAACTGGTCCCGGTCAAGATCTTCGACGGTCTTGGGGATCTCGTCACGGTACTGGAGAGATGATCAATAGGCTAATCAGTGACCATTCAGGATGGTTCCCACAAACAACTTACTGTGATAGCTCCAATTCCCAATATACAAGGGGACTTCAAGAGCCCTCCAGGAAGCCAATTTCTTTATTATCAAGGTTAATTACTTCTTCCACAACTTGAGCTGAGCCCCCAAAGAGGGGAAAAAATACCTCTGAATAGATTTTATTATGTTTTAGTATAGTATAGGTAATATGTCACGAAAATGCAAAAACTATGAATGTACAGTTAAATTTATATTGAAAACATACAAGAAAATTGTCAGAGAGAAAGAACTGACCTCTAATTAAAAAAAAAAAATTAAACCATTACTGTAAACTTACAAATTTTGAAAAAAAATATTATTAAGCATTGCTAAGTATTGTTTTGTAATAGAAATATGTCAATTTTCTCAACAGAATGAGGCATCCAATTATTCTGATAACTAAAAATAAACAATGGAAAAGGGGGCAATAATACCGTACATTTAAAATGACCACCTGTCTATATAGACCACACGGAAGCTCCTGATAGCCATAGTGGCATTAACTCATATCCTTTAAACAGAGATGATGCCTTTCTGGATTTCATTTTCAGTGCCCCTTGTACAGTGTTTCTCGATGAAAGCTGATTTAAAGTGCATGTAAGACCACCTGTCTATAAAGATTGCTTTTTTGTTTCCACCGAGTGACAGCTAGGTTTCAATCTACATACTTACATAGTGAGAATACTGGCTAGGTCCCTTTGATTGTTGTTGGACTGGCATACGTGGCATGGCAGCCTAATTAAAACAAAATTATTTTAAAAATAATAATCATCTATATGCATATAGCATTCCAGGGGATCGAAGGAGGATTTCTGGGAAAGGTGAATATAGCTTGTGAGCATTCTCATTCTCTTTATGTCCCTTTGGAATTAAGGTTACCACAGATGAAATGTCCTCTGAAAAGGATTGCTCTTCGCATGCTCTTATATTAGAAATATATGAAACAGCCGAAATGTTCGGGCCAAACTTCCATGCCAAATGTGTGTAGTCCTATATATACAGTTTTGTGTGCAGTGCATGTGACCTTTAGCAAGATTTGAGTCAATATCTTCTCATTATTGTAATTCTAAAGCCTCACAGCACACACAAATTCTTGTATTACCAACCTTTCCCAATTGCTTCCAAACAGTTGGGGTTTTTTCACAATGTAATTGCATGATCAGAACTCAACTTTATCTTAAAAACCATCACACAACAATTTCCACGCAATTTCTCCATGCTCAACAAAAAGGATTTTTTTTTTTAAACCAAAAAGTGTGAAGTATAAAGACTTTTTCCTTCTATACCAAGAACGTCTCATCTACATTAAAATATACCACTTAAAACTTATTTTTTAATTTTTTTATTTGGGGCTGACTTTTAAAAGATGTTCCACCAATCTAACGTGATGAAATAAAGAAAAACTTACCATTGAGGCTTCTCCCTGTATGAATGAACAAAACAAAAAATATTTAATTTAATTTATGAAAAATGGTTCACATCTGTTTAAGTTCATGTTTTGTATTCTTGATCTTGCATTGATGAATACATCTTAACCCTTTTTTTAATTAATACACAAAGTTCATCAAAAATGTTCATATGAAATTGAATCTCGATGTTATCTGCAGTGTGAATTTTTCAGGCTAAATATATGACTCCATACTGAACATTATATATACTTCCATAAAATTAAAAATACATAAAATTTAGTAGACCAAGAACTTGGAAGGTAAAATGCTACGAAAAGGTCAGTAATATTTCTTTTAAATGGGTGAAATGAGATATCAATTTATTTACCACTGTTTTTCCGAAAGTCTTTTTTTTCTGAAAATGGTGCACGCATTCTGTTTGATATTTGATCTTAATTATAATAACCACATTCCTATTCAACACCACTCCCACCACCACAATTGTTGACTTACGGGTGGTCCTGCGGGTCCAGGAGGTCCTGGTGGTCCAGCAGGTCCAACACCTCCACGCTCTCCACGGGATCCCTATAGAAGAAAACAAACAGCACGAGTTTGCATTATCCCCTGAGTAGTAATAAATTCATTTTGTACAACAACCAATTCCTAGCCAACATGAAAAATCTGCAATATAAGATTCAAATGCTGTATCAGAAACAATTTACCAAGCTGAGTAACTCCTCTTCTGACATGTACACTACTTTTCAATCAAGCATACAAAATCAGTTGAAAGACCATTATGGCTGATGATTTTGCATTATGAGCTTCAAAATCTTTCATAATGATCAGACAAATACACTGCGACTTAAACCCTCAGTATGTTATTTAGGTTTGCAGGCATACATCATAAATTACATTTCAATTTGTATTTTAAATTATAGTCCTTTCTATCAATGTGCATCATCTTCATATGAACTGTTTTACATGGGATCAATTGAGACATTTCATGAACCATGTTTGGAATTTCTCGATTGACAAGTGCTTCTTAGTCCAAAATTAATCTTAAAAAAGGCAGGGAATACTAGAATTGATGGTTATCACGACTGCAATTATGTAAAACTGACAGAATATGAATTCTCTCAGAATCAAGCAATACGATACACAGAATATTCAGGACTTAAAAACCAATGATGTCTGCAAAACAGAGAAAAAGAGTAATACCTGACTAACACGCAAAGAAAGATTGAAATCAAGCTAAAATATGCTACTTACTCCGCCTCCACGGAGACCTGGAGGTCCACGGGGTCCTGACCTTCCTGTCTTTCCACTCTCTCCATTAACTCCCTGTCAAAGAAAAGATTCATTTTTAGTTCCCATAAGCTGCGACATTTTGCAGAAAAAGAGAGAAGCAGAAATAACGATAACAGCTAATAACTCTTAAAATTTGAAAGGATTATCTATACCAATTTTGTGTAACAATTTGTTTATCACCCTTATGATGTGTAATAAAGATTTATATTCATGTTGGAAAAAGAAACTATAATAAGTAACAATATGTTACATTAAACACTTAGTGTTCAAAAGAACTGTATGATATATTCACTTACTGAATCTGCTGACCTATACCAAAAATTAAATGAATAAGAGCTAAATTAATGTACTTACCGGAATACCTCGGATACCCTGTGGTCCATTTTCTCCTGAAGGTCCAGCCTCACCCTATGGAAAAAGAATTCATAGAACATGAGAAATCATTTCAATCTTACTATCCAAAATCATCGTGTTTGTTTGCTTTATCCTGTTCAATCATATATAAACCTACTACATTTAGGTAACAACCTTTATTACAGGTAACTATTAGTAAAAGCAGCATAAACGAGGAAAAACAATATTCAAGATTATTAGGTTACACTGATCTCCTTAGATTGGTTAGCAGTTCATTTCAAAACAAAAAACAGAAGCTAGGACATCTGGAAACTTTCAGAAACCCCCCCCCCCCTCCCCCCAGCATGATAAAAATTTAAGGTTTGAAGCAAATGTTCTCTTGGTTTATTAAGTGAAAAAGATATGTCAATGCAGGTTTTACATGTATATATATCGTCATTAGGGAGACAGTTTTTTGTCTTGTTCTTTGTCCATGGTGTCTCCCTAATACACCAGTCCCTATTATCACGGAATAAACCTCATTATGTGTGTCTCCCTAATACACCAGTCCCTATTATCACGGAATAAACCTCATTATGTGTGTCTTCCTAATACATGATCCAGTGGAATATATACATGAATATAACTGACTTTTTTTTAAACGAAACTTTTGATAGTAATGACATTAATTGTACATGCACCTCTCATTGAAGTACTTGTACATATGATGAGGGGCATACCTAACTGACACTGTAGCTACATGTATAGGCTCTATTTCATTTGAAGTAAATTTTGAAAAGGCACTATTATCTGCCTCCTTTTTTGCAAAACTAGTGTACACCTCCATACTGAATACTGCAAGTGAAAAGATGGATGAATACTTACAGCAGCACCTTGCATACCAGGCATACCAGGCATTCCATTTTGTCCCTTGTGTCCCTGCAATTTGAAGAGGAATAAGAAATGGTTTGAGGCTAATCACAAGTGAAAATGCTACAGAAAGAAACTAGGACCCAAATGTGCAACATGGATAATTCATTAATCTTTATCTGTCACCTAATATATGTATACCTTTTTCATCTTATTCTTTCATTTCAAACTAATTCTTCAATTCAATAGACCTGCCTTCATCGTCTTTGAAAAAGAGACCCTTCATTTGAGCGATTACACAGAGCATAGAAAATTACAGTACAGTGAAACCTGTCTATAAAGACCACCCAAGTGAGACAAGAGTAGCAGTCTTAAATTATGAGCAGGTTGTCTTTATGTACATGTTCCCTTAATACACATTTCAATGAGAAACATTTTTCAAGGGAAACCAAAATTGTGGTCTCTATAGACAGGTGGTCTTTTTATACAGGTGGTCGCTAAAGCAGGTTTGACTGTATAACAAACTGAAACAAAGGTGGATAAATCTGTATATAAGGTGAAAAACTTTATCTCCTTTGTCCTTTAATAGATTTACAACCTACACATTTATATTCACATGAACCCACATTCATGGGAATAAACATGCATCTATTCCATTGAGGAGTGTAACTGAATTAATGCAATTCAAATTCATTTCAACCACCTGCAATTTATTATAATGAGGTGACATTTTTTATTCATATAAGAAAGGTAGATATAGCTGGAAACTTACTGAAGGTCCTTGATTACCAACTTCACCACGGGGTCCAGCGGGTCCCATAGGTCCCTAGATAGAAAGAAACAAAGAATGATAGTATTAAAGAAACTGACAGATTTGAAGTTTAATGGTGTACATCACTTCAAACATGGATGTGATAATGAGATTGCCCAACATGAGTATAAACAATTATCTCAACTTCAAGAGGGTAACTTCGGAACTTCAGCACAAAAAGTGAAAAAAAATTTTGATCAACCTTTACAATATTTTTTGTTTCTTTTCTGCAGATGCAAATCCCTTTAATTACAGATCCTGTCTATTCAATTGTCCTCTCTTTTCTTTTTCTCTCTCTCTCTCTCTTTTTCTCCCTTTCAGTCGCATTCCATGATGTCTGACATAAAGAAATGTCTGCATTCGCAAACAGCATTAACTGTAACCGAAAAAAAACTTGTTCAACTTACGATAGGTCCACCAGATCCAGACTCTCCGGAACTGCCGACAGCTCCTTGTGCTCCCTGCTTGCCACGGCTTCCACGTTCTCCCTGTTGTCCCACTCCTCCAGCGGGTCCCTATCAAACAAAACACATTGCATTGTATTATACATGGAGATATAACTCATGATGTACTTGCCACCTTCCTCACTTACTATCACAGTCGGGGGGTCATTATGAAGGTTTTCAATTGTTCACAAACATCTACTGTATGTAGGGATTACTTGTTGAGATTTGTGTAGACTTACAATCGTAATGAAAATGGTTGGCCAGTTCCTTATTAGGTTTTTTTCAAGTCACATCATCTTTTCATCAATTTAGTGCACATATAAAAGAGTAATAGTAACAGCAACAACAACAAGAAGCAATAGAATATTAATAATGAAAGGGGGTAATGTTTTTTTTTAAACCAAATTATAGAGAGAATCATATGAGTTATTCTCCATTAACGATCTGGTAAAGAAAGAGCAAATAAAGATAGCTACTCACACGTAGGCCCATTAGTCCGCTCATTCCATTGTTTCCCTTAGCTCCAGTATCTCCACGAGCGCCTACAGGTCCAACAGGTCCAGTTGCTCCATCCTTTCCATCACGACCCTGTAAGGAAAATTAGTTTTCAATAATTTGTTAATCTATCTGTCGTAGCCATACATATCTTTCGCATTGTAATTAACATACACATACAGGGACTTCTTGTTAAGAGATGAGAGAACTACACACAAAAATACAATATCTGTAAATAAAGATTGGACATTGTTTTATTTGTGTAGTGCAGCATTTCCTTATACATATATTTTGTCAGATATAATTTGAGGAACATTTCCTTGTACAGTACCTAACAAATTGTTAGGAAGTAAATTTTAATTAACTAATGATGTTAAATTAACGCCAGCTCAAGACTTCCACTTCATTCTTAAGAAATAAGAATCCAAAGATATAATCAAGACTACAACTGTTCAAAATCAGATAGAGTGTAAGATCATGTAGGAAGAAGACCATATAAACGTACATCGCCTCCTGACATTCCACGAGGTCCTTGTGATCCAGGAGGTCCCATGCGTCCATTTTCTCCACGTTCTCCATTGGATCCATCAGGTCCTGGTCCACCATCCTGTCCCTATGTATCAAACATGACAAGAACATCATTTCAAATATCGTATTTCATGCAGGAATTCTGCTCAAATAATGTAAGGACTATCAGCTCCCTAGCTGTGTATCAAAAACCACGAGAAGAGCACTGTTTCACAATATTGCATTTCGTACAGTAATTCAGTTCAAAAGAATGTGACAAGCTATATAACTCGTACATGTAAAACAGCAAAGCAGTTTTAATCAAAGTTAGGACAATGCAGTAAAAATTATTTTTTTAAATATTTTATTCATTGTCATTAACCCCCAAGAAAAGACTTTATATCATCTGCTGGGAGGTAGAGGGGCATGCAGCTCTTTAATAACCTCCTGCAAACAGTTAGGTCTTAACCCCTAGCATGCCGTGGGCGGCAAATCCTGCCCAAAATTTTGAGTGTTGAACATTTTGTTTAGCCTCTGAATGGCTTGAAAATCCTTCCTCATACAGAAACCTGTGCCATCATTATAATGTTTATTCTTATGCAATATAACTTTGCCCAGTTTGCTCGAGAAAATACTCTTTGAAAGTTAATATTTAACACTTGAAATTCATTTTTTTACATTTGCTCAAAAGTCTGGAGGCATGGAAGGGGTTAATGTGTCGTAACAGAACATGCGTACATTTTCCAACTGTATTTCACCCTTCCTCTACCAAGACTCTACATAAATGATGAAAGGATTAACAGGAACTCTTCTAATAATCATACGTACTGGTCTTCCTGGACGTCCTGCATTTCCAGCGGGTCCTGTTAATCCAAGAATTCCCTACAATAAAAAAGGAAATATTACATCTTGAACAGTTAAAGTCAATGGATAGTGCATAAGAATGGATAATAACTTAACTCTACCCGCACCTCTAAACCTATCAAATGTTGGTCAAAATTGACAGGTTGATTCATCTGGAAGAAAAACATGTATCCAAGAAAATCAAAGTATCCATGTTCTATACAAAATCACAGCCCACCTGTGCAATAAACATCTTCCAAAGTCTCATTGTCAATTTTATACTCATGAATAGCACATTACATAACTTGGGTGTATCGATATTACGTAAGTTTAAGTGTTGAGCCATTCCCCATCCTAGATTTTTCTCCGGCACATTTTTCTCCAGCAGATTAAGAAGCAGCATTTTTTTTTCAAAGAGATTTGACATGGCTAGGACACTCATGTAACTTACCCCTGGTCCCAAAGTTCCAGACTGTCCTTCAATTCCAGAAGGTCCAACAGGTCCCTGGTAGCATTATAGGAAAAGGAGAGATTATAAATGAATGAATAGAAAGACAGATGAATAAATGGTTGAAACTCTAACCTTTACTACACCACTTCCTGAAAGAACAGGCATCACAAATAATATGTTGAATGTCAGATCTTGACTTGGACAAGTTCACATTCAGAACAATGGCCTTCTCTATTATTTACATAGAAACTTTTGCAGGATACTTTTGACCAATTTAGCATTATGGCCTGTAAAATCAAGGGGGGGGGGTGTTCAGTGGGTTTTTTTTTAACATATTATTATACGAAAGTAAAAAGGAGCATCTGCAAGTTAAAACTTTTTGAATAATTCTCAGTCCATAAAACCAAAATGCTACTTTTAAAAGCGTGGGTTCTGGTATAAGCAAAAAATATCTGTGTTTCTTCTCATTCTTTTCATTCCTGCGTGACTGAATATTAGCAATCTCTGTGAAAAGGATTGCCCTAAATAGCTCTCATATTTCAGATGTGACTAGATATAAATAACAAGTTTGAACCAAATTGTGATGCGACATTCATATCTAGTCCTATCTACATGTACTTGCATTTGTATCCGTGTCCTTTGCTTTTCACTTGTTGTGATTTTCAGCAAGATTTAGTAAATTTAAGGTACATTTCATGATTCCAAACCTAATCATACACAATGGTTCCTATGAACTAAATAATCATTTATTCCGCCAAACTTCTAGATTGTTTCTTTTCACAGTACATTACATGACCACTACTCATCATCTGTGAGGATTAAAATCTCACCATGGGACCATCTCGTCCATCTTCTCCCGTGCTTCCCTGAGGTCCTGGGCCTCCAACGACTCCTGGGGGTCCACGTAGTCCTTGGTTTCCTTGTGGTCCACGAGAACCCTACACACAATTGAAAAAATGCATAGGCTTATTGAACGGTGTTGATACACACTGACTGCGCTCTCCATGTCTTGTACTTGGATTTCGATTACCTATCCAAGTCTTGAGAGCCAACTATCATCCACTTTTTCAAATATATACATTGTGAAGAAATTAATGCCGCATGTGAATTCTTATTTTCCTAAGGATATTCTCAAGCATAACTTTCCACACATGGCACAAAGAGGTCTAAGAACTGCAGAATATTAATGGAAGTGAATGTTTAACAAATCTCTGTGAATGCACAGTGAAAGAGAAATTAAAACATATTTATCTGTTAAAATAATAATAATAATAATGGTGGTTTCTTGTATAGCGCTCATGTCCGTCACGTTGTGACGCTCCTGGTGCTTCATTATTACCCCGGTTATAGCTTATATTAGCAGCCAAATATGTAGCGCTCAAGCATATCAGGTACCCATTTACACCTGGGTGGAGAGTGGCAAATGTGGATTAATGTCTTGCCAAAGGACGTTAGTGCCGGGCTGGGATTCAAACCCTCAACCTTTTGATTAAGAGTCAAGTGAATGAACCACTATACCATGACACCTCAACATACCACGACACCTCCACACTTTTTTAAAATTTAAATGACATCCAGTTTGTACTTACTTGACGTCCATCATCACCAGAGCGGCCATTTGGTCCAACTGGTCCGGCAGGTCCCTGTCAGAAAATAAACGGACAATTCAGTAATGCTCAGAAGAATCCAACATCAATCTACAAGGATTCTTGATATATACTTGTACAAATAGCAAAATGACATGAGAGGGGTTAAACCTGATACCGCCCAACCACAATGAAAACTTTGTTGCATTTCAGTGAATTACAATATCACACAATGATTTTTGATTTGTGCGGTTGTGCAGTATATATTATCTTGTTCTTTGATGCTGCTTTCTGTCCATGCTGCATGTCTTTATATGCAATTGAGAGTGAGTGATAAAAATGTCCGTAAGTCATTTACAGCATAAGTAAATGGCAGTGCACAACAAGGGAAAACTAATAAATATTAAACCGATTTCTTAATGTATCTATATTAAAACTAAAACTATACATGATTGCAGAGTACAAAAAAATAATCATCAGAAGTTTTTAAAGGATGAAATAAAATACTCTTTACATAATGTCATGAAATTTGTCACAGTATAATGAAAACAAAACCTGTCCTGAATTTTCATTTACTCTGCTCTAAAATTAGGTCTTTCCCTGAAACATATGTTTCTAATATTGCAGCACGGTTTACTAATGTAAAATAAAGTCCTGCTATGTCATCTTTCTAATATAACAGAACGTACACTACTGCAAAAACACAAGGTACAGCTATGTCACGGCAAGATTACTTACTGGTTCACCAACAACTCCTGGGGGACCATTCATTCCTGGTGATCCCATTGGTCCCTAAATATTAAGAGGCAGATAATGAAAACAATGAAGAATCGTAAGTCATTTCAAGTTCTTCTCTGAGAGATTCTACATGAAATATATCAATTTAATTAGCAATGGGAAAATATGAAAATAATTCATTATAGATGATTACTGTGAATGTAAAGCTTTCTATTCATTGCTTTTTGTTGATTGCTTTCAAGTGTACTACATGTAGTTCTCTATTCAACTATTTACCAAACAATTCAAATGTATCTTTTTAAAAAGAATTTACACAAAAGAATTTACACAAAATATCAAAAGATCATGCTTACAATTGCTCCTTGATTGCCAACTTCACCACGAGATCCACGGGCACCCATGTTACCCTGCAATGAAAAACAAGTCAAATTTCATCAATATTAGTTCCCTTTAAATATCTAAAAAAAAATTTCAACGAGGTGCATTGTAAATGATTTTTCAGATATATAAATTGATCATTCTGGGCCAAAAAAAAAATCCAATAAAAACCATTAAAAACCACGAAAATGTCAATGTCAGGTTATCAATTATGTAATACTGAACATAAAATCATCATGAAATATAACAATTACAATAAACGAACTACAAACACAAACTATATTTCATATCATTTCATTTCAACTTGCCAACTGAATGCATTCATGCAATCATATGCAGGAATTATTTGCATAGATGATCAAAGTCAAGGGGTACAGATTTATTATCCATTCTTCCACTTCAATGGAAGGTGAAAATAAAGGTGAAGTAAAATAACATGTGTTTGTGTATACATATATGTACAGTATATATCAAAAATAAAATCAAATTTATATACATGTATTGCTGATAAAGTAGCATGAACATTTACATAGATGAGAAATCCTCAATATTACAATTATAAGTCAATTAAACTGACCTGGGGTCCACTCCTGCCAGTCCTACCCTGGCTTCCAGATGGTCCAGCCTCTCCCTTTTCTCCACTCAAGCCGCTAGGTCCACGTTCACCAGGGGCACCACCAGGTCCCTGCATCAATTCAAACCATCGTTTAAATGAGCATTTTATGGTAGACAATGGTGCGGTTAACATCACACAATGATGACAATGGCTCCGTGGTCAATTTCCTACACTCTATTAATCCGTTGACTGATTGAAAGAAAACATACGTGGACAATCGAGAACTAGAAATATATTATTGTTGCCCCATTGGTAAGAACACATTTGCATAAATCATTTCTCCAGAATAAATATGAATAACTTACAGGGTTGCCAGGGATACCACGTGCTCCCATTGCTCCTTTCTCTCCAGAAGCTCCCTGCATCAAAAACAATCATACAAATCCAGATTAAACAAACACAGACAAACATTTATGATAAACGATTAGAAAAGAACATTCTTACCTATTTTCAACTTTACATGTACATCATTTCACATGTTTTATGCATGTATTTCATACTGGTACTTTTTTCAGAGTAATGGCAAAAAAGTCTTTATAATAACTTTATTACCTTTGTTATCATTATTCCTTGTCAGAATGCAGTCAACGAAAAACAGAGAAGCATCATACTTGCATGTGGGGGTAAGCCCAAAAACCTATTTTTGTATTCATCGTTCTGTTTCATAAAACGTGTTATCAATAACAAGTTACAATAATTTGCTTAGAGCAAATCTATTATAGATCTGTAGCATAAGTTTGATGAAATAGGGGAGCATTTCATCAAGCATTTTGTCAGTTATTTTTACGACAAATTTGCTCTCAGCCAATCAAATGCTAGGATTTCAGTTGCTTATAACAGTTGTCGGTAAAAATCACTGACAAAACACTTGATGTAACAGGGCCCTGTTTGTCATGCAATACTGTCTGCTGCATGCCCTTAGGGTATTTCCTTTAGTGTATAATTATTTCAGGGTGTTCATTTTCAGTAATAACCCTTAATACCTGCATTCTTATTTCATTCCAGCAATATAGAGTGAGAGCAACTATGATAATGATATTTAAACTTTGGTAAAATTGACAGATCATTCATTTAAGACATCGATACAGTAATTCTATTCTTTGGTATGATGCATGAATTTCCAACTTACACGTGATCCAGTTGGTCCAGAGGGTCCATTTGGTCCTGGGTCTCCAGGGTTGCCCTAAAGGGATACAATTCAAATATACAATTGATTATACTTAACACCTGACATCTACAGAGTAGTGTTGACAGTCACATTAACTCCCAGCTCTTTCAACAACAATATCATCATGACTTCAACAAAGTTCTCAAAAAAACATTGACACCATGTACATTTAACAACAAGCAGAAGATACGACTGCGTCTTCAATATGCCTCCGCTTGTATTCAGATAATTCCTGATCACCTACAAGTATAATATAGTTGATGCGCATTCATCAAATGGTTATTGCGAAATTGTGATTTAAAACACTAAAATCCTATATTACTAATTGACCTCTGACTATAAAGCAATATAATCAGTTGTTCTTGAGATATGGTGGAAATGTAGCCAAAAACTGTATTAATATCATGTAAATTGGCCGCTGAGACCTGCAACCTGTGACCTTTGACCTACTTACCCCCAAATTCTAATCAGTTCATTTTCCTATGGTAGTACATGCTGGTACGAAGTTTGATGTTCCGAGCTCTAACAGTTCTTGAGATATTATACATACTAGTACTAAGTTTGAAGTTCTTACCTCAAACAGTTCTTCAAAAATCGCGTTAACGGTGCTAAAAACCAAGAATTTCATGTAATTTCATGTAATTTCATGTAAATTGACCTCTGACCTTTGACCTCCTTACCCCAAAATCTAATCAGTTCATCTTCGTATAGGGATACATACTAGTACCAAGTTTGAAGTTCTTACTTCAAACAATTCTTGAGATATCAAGGTAACGGTGCTAAAAACCAGTAATTTCATATAATTTCATGTAAATTGACCTCTGTGACCTCTGACCTTTGACCTACTTACCCCCAAAATCTAATCAGTTCATCTTCGTATGGGGATACATACTAGTACCAAGTTTGAGGTTCCTACCTCAAATAATTCTTCAGATATCGCGGTAACAAGAAGTGGGCGGACGGACGCACGCACGGACGGACAACCCGAAAACATAATGCCTCCGGCACCCACCTTCGGTGGGCGGAGGCATAAAAACATCATTAGAACATATCCAAAGTTGACGGCAGATGCAACCAGCTTTAATAACCTCTTATAGTAAAGGGGTGAACAATATTACTGACTATCAGTATATTCTTAACTTTAAATTCAGTTTAAAGAAAAATACAACTTTATACATTTTTTTTTTTTGCCTTATGTGAATTCAGTACATAAGGAAAGCTACCTATAAAAGGTATGGATGGAATGCTTTAATATGTTATGCAATAATACTACATTTTATCTGTATTCTTGCACCAAGATGTGTTCCATCTCTCTCTACAGATCGAGCTTGTTTTTTTTTGCATTCATGTTTCAGGAGAGAATAACTGTATTATTTCCTTTCAATAACAAGTCTTTCTGTTTGTTACATTGCCCATCTTTGATACGTCATAAAATAACTGTATATCTATGTTCCTTACATTGTCTCCTCGAACTCCTGTCACACCCATAGGTCCACCAGGTCCAATGCCACCCTATAAAGACAAAACAAAAACAAAAACAAACATCAAATATGACCAACTGACTAAAATGTTTTCTGTAAGCATTACATAATACAACCGATCTCACATGAAAAGTACCACATTTTGTGAAAACAATTATCAGTATGAGACACAGACTTACATGTAATAGCTTGTCCAGACTGAGGACTGCACATGTACTTGTACTTCGATCTGGTCTTTACTAATTATATGAACAGCTGACTAAAATGTTCTCTGTAAACACTACAGGTTTAAGATTATGATAAAGACTACATAATGCAACTTGAATATCTTCTTTAAACAGGACTATCTGTTGTTTCATTCCTGTCAATATGACTTATGCAAATGCTGCCCAAAATACTTAAAGCACATGGACGTATGGTTAGAATAAAACCAACCATTTTTTTTCCTGATATGGAAGAGCTCATATGAAATGCACCTCCAGAAAGATATTTTGCACAAAGCTCTGTAATAATACAAATAATAAGACCTCAAAATTATACCTCACAACAATGAATCATTTCGTTGCTGCTCCATGCACATTAATGGAGTAAACACAGTTACAGGGTAACAGACCACTTTCTTTTTCCCATCTACATGGACACTGATTAGGAGTTTGAATAGGGGCATTTTTCTTTGTCTTTTTTTTTCAACCAATCTTGACTAAACAAAAATTTTATGGAGCATAACAACACTGAAAACTTACAGCTTCACCAGTCCTTCCTGGTGGACCAGAGGGTCCAGCTGGTCCACGGTCACCTTGTGCACCCATCTCACCACCCTGTCCAACACCACCACGAAGACCAGGGGGTCCCTGATTACATAATCATCAAAGAATATGGCATTATGATTAATGAAGGTACTATCTAACATCATAAAAAAAGGGAAAAAAAACAGTAAGTGAAGAATTGGGCATAGATCAAAAAAATATTGAAATATATTTAAATATATATATATTGAAATATATCATTATTTTTCTAAAGCTTCAAGCAAAATGAAACCTTGTTTTCTTGCAATATTTCAAGGACTCATAATGAAATGCTTTTGAGTCTTAAATTCAAAATTGTTAAAGACGGTGAAATCTCACTAGAACTGCAGAAAATTAATTAGCTCTCCTGATATGGCAATATAATAATTGTGATTGATGAACTGCAAGTTACTTTTTTAATTATTACTGATATGGGACTGGTACAATCAAAGAATACATAACCTTTCACTTATTTCTTAGAAAGTTAACGATCATGTATAGAATAATGACTCTTCGTACTTACAGGTAATCCACGAAGACCAGGAGGTCCCATGTTTCCAGCTGCACCAGTAGGTCCCTGTCGATGAAGAAAATACCCATACATTGCCATAAACCATACAAACTGCAAATCACTGTCTATGTACATTCCAATTCCAACCAACTGTCAGGCTACCATCATCCCAGGCTGCGGCTAAAATTTCCTGGGAGTTATCTAACAAACCCGGTCCTTATTTGTAGGTATTGTTGTAAGTCTCAAAAGGAAATAAATTGTATTATCAGAAAATCAACAACTCCACCGATCAGATAAACTTCTTTAAGGAAAGGAAATATTGACTCAGGAGTGCATATTATACATCTTTTATAAAATAATAAACTGGTAGACCAAACGTGTAATTGATACAATATGTATGATGTTATATACAAAGCCTCATGTAATTTAGCTTCTTTACAATGCAAAAACTGCCAGTCACTTTCCAAAGCATACTTACAACTTCACCATTTCGTCCTGCACGTCCCTCAGTTCCACGTTCTCCAACGATACCTGAAGATCCTTGGATTCCGGCAGCTCCACGCAGACCTTGTTCACCCTGTAAAAAGGATTGAAAAGTATTGATTTTTATCAATTGCAGACCTTCTTCACCCTTTCCAAAGAATTACATCCTTTTTAGGTATTGAAAAATTGATTTACATCATTTCAGACCTTGGTCACCCTGAAGAGGGGAATAATAAGTATGAAATACATGAATTCAGGATTAACATGTATCACCCTGTAAAATGAAATAGGTATAGAAAATATATACAGTCTGTTCAGAAATTTGGAATGTTTTTTCTCTTCCCTAGCGCTTTCAAAATACTTCTGTATAAATTTCCCAAGATACATTTAATATCTAATAAATGCAGAAATAAAGGCATGCAAGACATGTCACTCAGTTAAACATGTCTTCAATTTGGTCCATACTGTTAAAACACTGACTAGAAATTAAGCTACAAATCCAGACAGGTCCTCTATGTAACAATGCTCTTTTAGACGGATGGTGCGACAGTAAGGGCAATGAATGAAGAGAAATGAACTCACAGCATCTCCAATGACACCAGGTCCTCCACGAGGTCCAGAGGGTCCCTGATTTCCTCGTGATCCACGGGCTCCAAACAATCCAGGTAAACCAGGGGGTCCCTGAAAAAAGGACAAATCAGGACATTTTCAATAATAAACAATCATAATAATTAACATTTATATAGCGCTTAATTTACAAATTGTTTCTAAGTGCTTAAACTTAACGATAAACTAAAAAACAACTTATGAAGAAAAATATTAGTAATAAACATTAGGACAAGTCTCCCCTCACTTTGTAGACAAGAGACAAGCAGCAAACTTGCACTTGTTTAATCCACGTACAGTATTGGCACATAAATCAGTGAGACATACTGGTCCAGACGTTTGGAATTCTTTATCAATTGAAACACGTAATTTGCCTACAATTTACTCTTTTAAAAATGCAGTCAAGCGCATGCTCATTGCAAACATTTTTATTTAAGATATTTGTTCTATTAGTTGGTTGTTAATTCCCCATAACACAGCGTGTACTTAATTATATTATGATTGTATATATTCTATATATGTATACATGTATAATTTGCCATGATATGTAATTATGCGCAGTGGTATTGTTAATTAGGGCATCTTCCCACCACCCCCCCCCCCTCTCTCTCTCTCTCTCTCCCTCCCCTCTCTCTTGATTGTCTTACGTTTTCTTCTCTCTCTCTTTTCTCTCTGTTTCTCCTTCAGTATGGATGGACTGCACCTTTATCATGTCTACTACATTTTTCTTGCTCTAGAACGTACTGTAGAGATTTCAATCTTATTCTTTATCTGTATTTGTATCTGTATATAGTGTATTATATTTGCACTTTTTTTGTTGTTGTATTTAATCTATTAATCTATGTTTACTTTTAAGAATGTATGAAATATGTAAGATGTTAGGTATGGCAAAACTTCAAGCATGCAGCTTATATTGCCAGACCTCTGTGTGTTTCTATTTTCAAAGTTTGTATGTATGAAACTGATTATTGTGAAACATGCAGGAATCAAATAAATAAATAAATAAATAAATAAATAAACAGGACAAACTTGATTTTTCTCAACCCATTGCATGCCAAAGAGTTAACAAATAATTATCAAAAATTAACTTGCAATAGATAATTTTGAAGTTTTAATCATTTGTCTCATTGTTGATTTAGGGATGGAATATGTGTCAAAGAAATAAACTTCACAACGCATGTACTGGTTTCTGCGTCCGGAAACATTTTGTATATTTGAACAACTTTGTGGAATATTAAAAGTAAAAATAAATAAATTTATTTTAAAAATTTAAAAATAATTTGATAAATTCAAATGAGTTGTGGTATATTTTGAATATATTCTAGCATATTTCAAATACTATATAGTTTTTTTCATAAATCTGCATGATGTCAAATACTTTGTACATGTCAGACTGTTGTTTTTTTAATTTTCATCTGTAGGAAACAAAACTACTAAATCCATGACTCCTACCTGTGCTCCACCAATACCAACAGGTCCTTGGATACCACCATCTCCACGGTTACCAGGGGCTCCAGCGCGACCAGCTGGTCCAGCTGCACCAGGCTCTCCATCACCACCCTGGAACAAAGAGAAAAAGACTTCTTGTTCAATGCATGGTCAAACATTTATGAAAGGCAATAGACACAAGAGACATCTATTGCTCCCTACTTGGAAGACTTGCTCACCTCCATCCTTTCTGTTAATGACAACACTTCAAATAATGCCTATCAAGTCTACCAATAATCTGTGTGAAATACTGACTCCATTGAAGGAGCCTGTGCCTAAATGGGTACTAACAGAAATATGGTCCCATATAAATGGTGTGAATTACCATGTTCATCGTCATCATCAACACCATCCAACTCTTTCATATTCGTCCTTCAAACAAGAACAGAGATTACAATGTTTTGCAACATATACATGTACCTGCTCAGTCTTTCCATATAAAATCTATTATTGCACATGATCCATTGAGAGATATCATACTAGCTCCATCAGTTTGGGAATCAATGAAATGAACAAAGAGGTAGTTTTACAAGGTATCTTACAGTCACAACATAATAAACTAGATGAATATTCGACCGCGCGCGGTCGGAATTTATGCCTCCGCCATCACCAGATTGGAAATGTATGGCATACATGTACACTCTAAAAAGGACTGGTCCAACAAAATGACAAATCTTTTCACTTAAAATGCACAGGAGACAGAAAAATTTATTTCATTTCATTTTCATATAAAACTAGAAATATTTGATAACAAGGCTAAAAACCAGTAATTTCATGTAATTTTATGTAAATTGACCTCTGTGACCTCTGACCTTTGACCTACTTACCCAAAAATCTAATCAGTTCATCTTTCTATGGGTATGCATACTGGTACCAAGTTTGAAGTTCTCACCTCAGATAGTTCTTGAGATATCGCGGTAACGGTGGTAAAAACCACTAATTCCATGTAATTTCATGTAAATTGACCTCTGTGACCTTTGAACTTTGACCTACCTACCCCAAAATCTAATCAGTTCATCTTCGTATACGGTAACATACTAGTACCAAGTTTGAAGTTCTTACCTCGAACAGTTCGAGATATCGTGGTAACGGTGCTAAAAACCAAGAATTTTTATGTAATTTCAGGTAAATTGACCTCTGTGACCTCTGACCTTTGACCTACTTACCCCAAAATCTAATCAGTTCATCTTTCTATGGGGATACATACTGGTACCAAGTTTGAAGTTCTCACCTCAGATAGTTCTTGAGATATCGCGGTAACGGTGGTAAAAACCACTAATTCCATGTAATTTCATGTAAATTGACCTCTGTGACCTCTGACCTTTGACCTACTTACCCCAAAATCTAATCAGTTCATCTTTGTATGGGGATACATACTGGTACCAAGTTTGAAGTTCTCACCTCAGATAGTTCTTGAGATATCGTGGTAACGGTGCTAAAAACCAAGAATTCTTATGTAATTTCATGTAAATTGACCTCTGTGACCTCTGACCTTTGACCTACTTACCCCAAAATCTAATCAGTTCATCTTCGTATGGGGATACATACTGGTACCAAGTTTGAAGTTCTCACCTCAGATAGTTCTTGAGATATCGCGGTAACGGTGCTAAAAACCAGTAATTCCATGTAATTTCATGTAAATTGACCTCTGTGACCTCTGACCTTTGACCTACTTACCCCAAAATCTAATCAGTTCATCTTCGTATGGGTATACATACTAGTACCAAGTTTGAGGTTCCTACCTCAAATGATTCTTCAGATATCGCGGTAACGAGAAGTGGGACGGACGGACGCACGGACGGACGCACGGACGGACGCACGGACGGACGCACGGACGGACGGACGGACGGACAACCCGAAAACATAATGCCTCCGGCACCCACCTTCGGTGGGCGGAGGCATAAAAATATGCATTACTTACAGAATCTCCGCGAATTCCAGGGGGTCCTTGGATACCTTGGTTGCCATTAAATCCCTAGAGATGATAGTAAATAATTGAAGAACGTCGCTAAGTCATATAATGAACATGAAATATACTTGATGTGGTATCATTCTGCTTATATAAATACTCCTTAATGGTCCATTAAAATGGGGCAATTTCAATTAACTTTCACAAATTAATCCTCATAAAAGAATAAAATCAACCCTGAAATGTCTATACACATATGCTTGTAGACATTCATTCCTTCAAGATCACGACGAATACACTCTTTCCATAATTAAATTAAATGTCACGTTAACTGAACATCTACAATTCTGTTATAATTTCTGAAGGAAACTATAAATGTGCTGAAAATAGCACATGGGCTATGAACTCTAAAACATTCATTAAATACATGAAATTTAAAGAGTATAAGAAGATCTGTTTGAAGGAGAAAACTTGCATAATTTACATGATATCAATCACTCTATTGTACTTACAGCTTCACCTGCAATTCCTGGTGGTCCTTGAGCTCCAGGGGGTCCAGTTGCTCCCTACATGAAAACAAATATTTAAAAATTTGAATTAGTGAAAGTCAAGGGGGCACATCAAACATAATATCAACAACTTGGCACAACTACATTTGGTTTGACAACATTATACCAACTAAATCTATTAACATAAAACAGGTATGGTAAATGAGTGCTTTCACATTCAAATTGAAAATCATTTTCACTAGTTTTTAAGGGATAATGGATGTAGCACACAAACTCTATACAGACCACTCTTTTATGTACATGTACCTGAAAAATAATGTAACAACTCCAGTTGAAGAGTGTAATATGAAAATTAATGCTGGTTTTCATAGCAGTCAAAATCAAGCAGAATGGCTCCTGGTCAAATTTCCAATAAAAATGCAAGATTCGAATCCTCCATAACACACGAGTCAAGTTTCAATTTTAGCTGACTGAAGTGATGCAACTCCTCAAGCCAAACCATCATGTCCACTACATGGAATATCATAACATTTTGAGATACTATAAAGTAAGAAGACCATTCCTCAATGTTTTTTACATGTCTCTGTGAAAAACATACACTTACTGTCTACAGATTTGTCTTATAACTGGAACAATATGTTTTTTGATGTTCTATTCAAACAAATTTTATCAAATGTGTGATAAACTTACTCTTTCTCCAGCATTTCCAGGAGGTCCATCCCTACCTGCATTACCCTGTAATAAACAAGTATATTTATTATTCAACAATCATCAGAGTATTAAAGTGTATTCTTTGACTCTGTGTGGAATATAGCATATTAATCATGTGATGTTTTGCTTTACATGCTTGGTAATAAACATTCAAACAGCATTACAGCTAAAGCCAAATTTAACTGGAGCTGAAATAACAGTAAGAATAGTCAGAAATCCTGATCATCAACTATCAAACGAAGTTTGCTGGTAGAGATCCTTGTCTGTCTTGATTCAAGTATATTTTTTTTCCGGTGGGAAAGGCAATAAAATTGGCAATGATAGACAGGTGGATTAAGTCATTGTATGCTAGACATAATACTACTCTATATGATTTGTGTGAGTCTGTGCAAACTTACATAAAAGGCACTGTAAGGGTTAATGTCAGATTTGTACTTACAGTAGGACCGGTCTTTCCATCATTTCCAGCAAGACCATCATCACCAGGAGCGCCCTGTGACAAAGAACGAGGAAGAAGGACAGGTTGAGAGTTAAAACATGAAAACATTTAGTTTCACAAAACCGATCCACTTGCGAAATGAATGGTTAACAACAACTGACCAACAACAATCTGTGTTGCTCTCAAATAATGATTCTTGATGGATCATTACATCATGGGATGAGAAATTATTCTAAATATTTTTCATGGACTGCTAAAGTGAGAAAATGTCTCACTTTCTAACTCATCCCAAGAAATGAACTGAATATTGCAGACTGTAGAGGTGTTGTGGTCTACTGGATAAGTCACCGAACTGCAGATTACAAGGTACGAGGTTCTATTCCCTGCCACGGCACTAACGTTCTTTGGCAAGACATTAATCTGCATTTGCCACACTCGACCCAGGTGTAGTAAGTGGGTACCTGGTAGGATTTATTCATTGAAAGCACTGAGTGCTACGGTTGCCATGCTAAAGCCAGAGTAATAATATGGTAACAGTATTTAGTACTGATGAGGCTACCCTGGGTAAACAAGACATATTATTATTATTATTATTATTATTATTATTATTATTATTATTATTATTATTATTATTATTATTATTATCGCAACCTTCATTTTTCTTGTGAAAGATATCTTCACAAAGATATCATTGGGATATCCATTATTTTTATTATCTCATACATTTACAGGTATATTATATGCTAAATGTAGCTCCTATTTTGGTCCTTCTATTTCGTCTAGTTTACTAGAAGTATATATTTCTGATGACTGATATCAAGGCATTGGTATACTTACATTGGGTCCAGTCTGTCCAGGGGTACCAGGCTCGCCATTAGTACCCTAAAACACAAACAAATATTCACAACAGACTGAAGCATTTGAAAAAAGCCAAACAGTATGGCCATGTATGTAATTAAAAAACATTCATTTTTGTTTTTCGTGTAAATTTAAGTCCTTAAGGTGTCGCTGACTCTACATAGATGTATCAAAATAACATTACATCATAGTGCCTCCTTTTTATCATTCATGTAACAATTTTGAATTTCAAAAAAATAGTCTGCTTTTTCTTTTGTATCAATAAACTAAACGGATATCAAAATGTGGGCTGCTCAACTTGCAGAGGGAAGCAAAAGGTTTTTAGTATATCACTATCTTTGCTTACTCAGAATATGTTTCCTCCACAAGCCTTTCTCTATCTCAGTCAATAAATTATTTATTATGTAAACCTTTGAATATTGATCATTTCCCCTCAGTTCGATTCCTTCATTAAATTTTTTTTATAGCTTATTTGACATTTTCAATATCTGAATTATAAATGTTCAGTAAATAATAGTAATGATATTAATGAGGTATACAAGTATTTATTACAACTCACCCTCGATCCAGGCTCACCAGGACTTCCTTGTTCACCAGTCTCGCCACTATCACCCTGAAATGAAGATACATTGATGTTCACATCATAAGTAGATTTCTTATTCACAACAATAAGACTATGCTTTTTCTTCATTTATCAAGCACATTACTTTCACAGGGGCAGCAACAGTTACTGCCCCAGGCCAGTGAATAACTGAACTTGCTTTGGCAACTGTTTCATTTTTATAAAAATAGGCATTTCTGATTTAAAGAGGTTGAGTAAAATGGTAAAGATGAAATATAACTTGCAAGCTTTCTTGTTCATTTTATATCAGTTTTGAAGAATGACATGGAAGAAATGTCCCCTAAGAAAGGATTGCTTTTCAAATGCCTTCTGATTTGAAATGGGAAGAGAAAAAGCTGGAAATTTTGGACCAAATTTTCATGACCCTACAATCGTGCTACAAGAACAATCAAATGACTGCCTTTCACATACACTTATTGAGATCTGCTACTGTGTTGTATAAGTATCACCAACACCTAAAGGACATAGATTGAAGAATAATTTTCTGAATAATGCCAATCACTGTCAAACGGCAAACTCCAGCTCACCATGAATCCATTGTTTCCAGGAGCTCCAAGCATTCCAGGTCCACCACCAAGTCCCTGTAATCAACAATTGATATCTCAATATTATGATGTGTCAAAGCTTGTCCGGCATGTAACCACTTCTGCCACTTAAGTACAGATCACTGGAAACATTTTGTTTGTATAATCAGTGTTTCAAAATTATGCAGATCTTTCAGTGCATAAGTATTTCCAATTAAAGTGAATGCTATTCGACTCTTTGTAATTTGGGATTTGGTGAAAGACAGGTTAAGAGTCAGTTGATAAAAATTGGATCACTTTTCATTGATATAGATCTATCTATATGCTTGTACTTCAATAGCAACAATATGATTCAAACGATTCAAGACTGCAAAGTAGTTACAATGTCAGCTTCATCAGCCACAAGAAAATTACAACTTACGATTTCTCCCATTGGGCCACGGGGTCCAGCAGGTCCAGCAGATCCAGTTTCTCCCTATTACAGAAAAGATGAAAAATACAATTCATAGATTATCAATTATTCACCTTTTTTACTAATTTGCATGCTTTTGTCCTGATCTTAACCGAAGAGTAAGGAGGCTAAATGTAATTTTGATGAATGCAGCTACGATCTATAATCTCTGCTTGGTCATTTTCAGAAATATTACATTCTGTTTTGTTTTTTTAATTTGAAAGTTGTCATCATAATAACATATAATCTGTTCATCAATACTTTTACATCTAACATGGAATCAATCTCTATAATTCATTAGATCTCATACATGTACATGGAGAAATGAAACAAGTCTGAGAACTAATGAACAATGCTTCATTGCTTACATGCACAATAAATGTTAATGATTTCATGATTGATGGTATATTTACATGTACTTTCTATGTCATATCTACATTAACATCTTCTACATTATGTTGAGAAACTTAAGGTTTTGTAATAGTTTTTTAAACTCAAATTAAATTGAGCAAACTGTTAATCATATCAAAGGAAATCCTTGAATACTTGCCTCAGATCCACTTGGGCCAGATGGTCCAGGTTCCCCACCAATTCCACGAGAACCCTGAAAACAGAGAAATAATTGCAGTGATCTTGTAATGTTATTCATCTCATTTATATCATAATAAATTATGTTTTACACATAACATTCAGAAATAACATCCATGCTGTGGTGTTGTAAGAAGAAGCGTGACTATATATACCTCTGTAACGAAACTTCATCTATTTAAATCCAATTAGCAACATCTCCTTCTGGGTCATTCCTCCATTTTCCTATCACAATTCTGGAGTGTTACACACATACTTTCTAGATAAACGGCACACTTTCAAATGCGGATATACTACGCTAAACAATGTCAATTGGACTGGATTCCTTCTTCCAGGGATTCTACCATACCTTAACCAATCCTTACCAGCTACACAGTCATGGACTTGTAAACACTGCCCTTAAGGATCTGCAAAACACTTCTGCCACCCCAACAAACCATGCATGCATCCACAATTATTCTTACCCTTTGTCCTTGAGGTCCACGGCTTCCAGTCATTCCAACGTATCCTTGGGTTCCCTGTAAATGAACAAGAACAACATCATTACCGAAAGGGAAAAGATTTCAACCCTCTGCCTACAGGAACTAAGTGGTCCCTGTGTTGAGACCATGTGAAGAAGAAACTTCATAAAGCAGTAGTAGGTTAGGATAAGGGAGATAAAAGCTTTCATCCAACGTTTGTTGTCTTATCAGAAAAGGTTTTTCTCGAGGGGAAACAGAATCATGTGAAAAATGGGGTAACTTTTTCAATTCATCAAGTCTGTACCTGGGCCCTTGAATCTCTTATACCATGTTTTCTGGGTCTACCACTAGACATTTTTGAGGTGTTGTAAGATGCTCACTTTAATTTAAAGTTGTTATATGCTCAAATCATAGATTGAAAAAATTTACACCCAAATAATGCAGTAATTAATTACATGCAGGGCAACTTTAATACATACCATCACAATAAATAAAATTATATTCATATTATAATGCATATTAATATTCTAAATTACTATCATACATGTACATAATCCAAACAAACAATTAAAACACTATTATCTCTTGAGAGGCCTTAGCCAAGATAGGTTTTGTTTTAAAGGACACATTTGTCACTCTACAAATGAATTCATATAAATGATTTAATACTTACAACATCTCCCCTTTCACCAGATACACCAACAGGTCCAATGGATCCCTGAAGAAGAGAGAAAAAGAGAGGAATGACGTTACGAAACAACATAATAAAGTTTGACTAACATGTGGAGAAAAACATTAAACCATATTGGCTCGAATTCACAAAGGAGGTTTAAACCTAAACCATGGTTTAAACCTCTGTAAGCGTACTGAAATAGGCATAAATAAGCGCACATTACCCATGCGCACACTCAAAGAAAATATAAGATTGGATCGGATTCTGTGCGCATGTACGCTTAAAACCACCAGGAGGGGGTTTAAACCATGGTTTAAACCAAACCTCCTTTGTGAATTCGGGCCATGATGTTTCAACAAAATATAAGTAAATTAAAACTAGGATTATATGCTCCAAAAAAATTACTAAAGCTCAACAAGAGAAAAAAAGTGGTATCTTTAAAAGGAAACACAACCATGATTTGCACAAAAATAAGCATAAATGATAAAACAATCTATTAAAAGCTGCTACTTCATAACATTGATCTTAAAAAAGTTCTTGCATATCACAAGCTGTCTGCTTGGATATATTTTTTAAAAAACCATATAATATACCTATATCCTTCTATGAAAGACTAAAGGCTGCAATCTTTTATCCTCTGGAAAACACATTAACAAATCTAATTATCTATTTCACTTTCTATTCAGTGTATTTAATATTTAGAAGCAGAAAGTAGAAGATCTGCAGCCTGTACCTGAAGTCCTGGGGCTCCATTCCTGCCAGGTGCTCCAACCTCTCCTTGTGATCCCTGACATAGTAGAAAAGATTGAAAAAACCTTTATTACTATACATGCTTACCAACTAATGGTTTTACATTATCATTACTATTTATTGGTCAAGAGTTGAGACCCTGCTGAAAGTGGCTAAAACTGACAATTCATAACATATGCCTCACAGCATTTGCAAATGATAGTTGGCAAAATGCAATCTTTAATGAACATCTTAAAATTCTTATGTTTCTGAACTTAACCAAATTTCATATATTACTTGTATATTAGAGAAAATGATAAGATATAGATTTACCCTCCAGTTAAAATACACTTACTTACTAAATCCCATTTTCAATGGATAAGCCTGATATAACACTGGACCTGATCTACTAATAATTGTATTTCAATAACATAAACATCTACCACAATACGAAGTTTTTAATTATGAGAGTAAACATGCCTTCTGTTTATAATACAAAGTTTTACATTTACACATTTAGAATTATCAAACAAATAGGGTAGAATATTTTTATAATAAGTTATCATTACTACAAAAAGTTGCAATAAAAGGTACGTATACTTACAATATCACCAATAGTACCACTGTCACCACTTGTTCCAGGATTACCCTGTAAACCAATTGTTTAATATAAACATTTAAGGTCATTAAAGAATAATAAGAATAATTTAGATTCATAGAGCAGACAATAAATACTAATTAAATTGCAGAGCATGGAGTTAGCTCAATATATGACCTTGCACATCTGAAATATACACAGAGTAAATGTGGACAGCAACTATTATTTTGGAGGGGAATCATAGGACATACGTGTACGCGTTTTGACCATAATCATGCACATCATACATAAATGTTTATTTTGAATTTGAACATAATTAGATGACTACCATTACAAAAGAGGGATGATTGGTAGCACCTCAAAAAAGAATAACTTTCATAGGTCTCGGCCTTTGGTAAGATATCTGAAAATATAATGAAGGGGGCAGTCTTTATGAAGTCTCAGCCTTAGGCTTCAATCATGTAAAATCTTCATTGAGAAAAGAGAAAGTGTTGGCAGGAGAAAGATACTTACAGGGGCACCAGCAGAACCAGGTTTGCCACGAGCACCAGACTCTCCTACAAGACCGATTGGTCCAGTTGATCCTTGGCCTCCAGTCAGACCAGTCTCTCCCTATAACATTTAATGTAGGAATTCAACAAAATTAGAATTACAAATATATGTTTAATGACTGTACAAGAACTCTGACAGTGTACAATGTAATGATGAAGGCTCAGGAGAGGGAGGGACTAACGAAGGACTCACCATAAGAGTGCGGACATGTCCTTTGAGACTTAAGAAGCGTACATGAACAGTACTGTAAAATACTGAAAACTGGAATTACATAACAAATACACGTTCAACAATACTTTCAACTTTGGATGATGTGTATACTTAACATTGCATAAATACATATTTTCAACATCTAAATATACTCAAAAATCTAAAATTTCATACACATGTATATACACTGTATGTTCAACTTGGATGGCATCATGCAGATACATGACATTAGAAGACTGAATGTTTACAATATGGTTTTGTTGCACACTGCCTTCTACCAAAGGAAGATAGAATATTCTTTCTCTTACCGTTGCTCCATTTATTCCAGGTAGTCCAGAAGGTCCGATGGGTCCCATGTTGCCCTGAAATAATGATAACAAAACAATGATCAAAATATCAGATGTTTGTAGGTGCACAAAATACAAAATACCAACTGGACCCCACTGAATTATTATGGGCATAAGTATAACTCAAGGGATAAATAATAAGTTTACATTAGTCAGTTTTGGGGCTAAGATACGAGATGGCATTTACATTTTCATGGTGGCATTCAGATATTCAGGAAGAAAGTGATCAAGGATTTTGTAAGTGTACCAGGGGAGGAAGGAAAATAAATATTTTGGTAAACAATACTTGAATCGTCAAGATCATTGAAACCTGGCCAAGAAAAATGATCATTTAATCTTTACAACCAACACAATACTTAGCCAAAAGCAAAAGAGAAGCCAGGATTCAGTTGTTTATCCATTGAGATATTCTTACTAGTAAAATATTTGTACAATATAATTAACCTCCATAATGTGTTCCTGAAGATATTTTAAGGCCTCTTGGTACAAAAAAAACACATTTAAATATATATATATGTATTTCAAGGAAATAATAATCTATCAAAATGGCCTGTTTTAATGGTTGAAATCAGCAAACTTACAGTTGGTCCTTGTTCTCCAGTAGAGCCTTTGGCTCCTGAATCTCCCTGCAAGAAGACAAAATAAGTGGTTACAAATCACTTTTATTCTGATGCTATAAGTCTCATGGACAAAGCATTCGGCAATAACACGAATTAACCATTCATGTATTTTTCATTTATCTTATTTATATTGAAATCCTGTGTGAAATATCATCCCCTCACTGAATTTGAATTATTTATGTACCACCCACCATTACAGCATAGACTTAAAGATTAAACCTCCATGTAAGGATCAAAAAAGGTTTTAAAGGTAAAACAAAATTCTGCACTTGTGCATTTCCTCAGCAATGGAAAACATAAATAATCATATAAATTGTTTCACTCATAACAAATAATTGATCCAGGTGAATAAGAACTAACGTGTACCCAAAAAAAAGTTATATAATGATCACTAGCTTGCTTCATTGAGGTATATTTTTTTCCCCTTCAGGCCTCTTAAATAAATTTATAGGCTAATAACATCTTCATTTGATAGTTTTCAAGACATTAATGTTAAAACCAGCAGTCAACATCTTCACAAGATAATTCAAAGACAATGCCGTCAATTTGATAGACTGCCATGATACATGGGTTTGTTTCATCACAAAAGTTTTTTCTTGAGGGGAAACTGATTAATGTGAAAAACGAGGTAACTATTTTTATTTTTTTTTCTTCATGTGGTAATGATAGCTGTTACATGTGTTAACATAGCTATTAATTACTTCATTAGTGAAACATTTGAGAGATAAACTTACACTTGGTCCCTTAGATCCGGATGGTCCACGAGATCCGCTTGGTCCACGAGATCCCTGATTAAAAGAAAAAAGCAACTTATGCAAATCAAATCAAATCAAATTATTGATAAAAAATCAAATTGTCCTTATCCTGGAATGCTTGCATATCCCAGAAAATATTATAAGTGATGTGGTCATCAGCTGAAAAGTGGCATTTGAATAAATAAACACAATTTCAATTCAATCTTCCTACAGGTGCCTTCAAACATGTAATGTACCTCAGCCTTCTAGCCTTGAAAGTGTATTTGAAAGTGTGTTTGATAGGGTTTTTCCTAGTGTTGTCACACACAAAAATAATAACACTTGTTACTTACAGGGTTTCCTACTGCTCCCATGGATCCAGGGGAGCCCATGTTACCACTTTCTCCAGTAGCTCCTCTTTCTCCATGTGCTCCGGGAGCTCCATGGCGACCCTGTGGAAGAACAGCAAAATTTGTTACAAAATGTGCTAAGATATCCTCGATCATCTTATTGCAAATTGTGGTGGAATGGGGTATGTTAAAGTGAATCAATTGGTTCAAGATCAAAACACCTGGAGAGACAATTGTTTGAGAAGATGATAGGGTCACTTAACCTACAGTTTGACAGATCACTATGGATAATGATGATGAACTTGTGGTCTGTATTTTATTTAATTTTTTTTTGTTATTTGTAACAAAAGAAGCTTTACAGATATTGTTCCTTTTCAGTTAGTCTATGGAATTTCTGGAATATATCAGCGAATTGTTTTGTCTTCATTCCTGTATTTACAGATACTTGACATCTCAATATGATTTGTTCACTCAAACAAATTTAAATTTAATCTTTAATCTTTAATCTTTAATAACTTGTTTTTGGCAACCTAAAAGTCTTGCCAAAGATTTGTATGACCTAGCACCTGGCCACTAAAAAATGCAAAAAAATCCATGTCGAAAGTATGTACATGTATATACAGTAATTGGATGCTTTACAAAAATGGTTTGATAATATTGTTTACTTACAGACCATCCTTTGTGTCCTTGTGCACCATTCATTCCTCGCATGCCAGACAAACCCTGTACAAAAAAAGGAGATCAGAAACTTTCCACAATGAATCTGTCATTGTTTGATTATGAATATAAAAATCTATTGAATCCTCAGAAAAAAAGACAAAAATAACAGACCATTGATATTTGTAAGGAGAACATTATCTAAACCTTAAACACTTTTTTAGACTATCATGAAAGTATATAATGAAAAATAAATATTTTGTTTACATTCTTCAAACAAAATGTAACATATGCTATCCAATGTCTTTTTAATTGAAAAATATTTGAAAAAACATATTCAGGTTGTTACTTGCATTTTGGGGCTTATTTGGGCAGTATGCGAGTAGTATCTGCTTTAGAACTACTTAAAGACTTTAAATGCCATGAGCCTCCACCTATCATTTGCATGTTATTATGCAATTCAGTAACAATCATCATGGTAGGCAATAATGTATATATCCTTTATATGCACATTTTCAATTGCTAACCAGGAATCATAATCAATGACGTAGTAATATCTATAACGGACAAAGATTTTTCTTACAAAAACAAGGACTTCAATTAATCAGAGTACAATTGATGTTTTTGTAGGAACTATGCAACTAAGATAAAGACCTCCTTTAAAAAATAAAAAATAAAAATGAGAGAGAGAGAAATACTTACTGGTCTTCCACTGATTCCTTGGAGTCCAATTTCACCGGGCCTTCCATTTTGTCCCTAAAGAAAGAGAAAAAAGAACAAAAGAACATTTTTGTTGTTGTTAGATAAATCAATTATGTTGTAAGTTCTGACATAAATATCAATTTAAAAATGTTCCTTTCATTTATACTACTTTTCCATTTGAAAATTGTCTTTGAAGTAAATTCAGCAATGTCGTAGACCCTAACTCAGTAGTAAGAAGTTTTTATCAGAAAGTTAATATACATGTAGACATTTACTTCCCTATCAAATTGCCTAGTGAAACCTGCATAAACAACCATCTGCATGGAAAATCCACCATATTGTAGAGACTCATATTTTTCTCAGTAAGTTAATCTTCACATTTACTTCTTATTAAATTACTTTACTACAGTAAAACCTGCTTTAGCAACCATCTGTATAGAAAATTAACCTGTCTCTTAGAGCCAATTTCTATTCTTCCTTATTTTTGGTTTCACTTTGTAAGCTGTATTTAAAAGTAAAGCGTAAATGGATACTATGTGCCTATAAACCACTTTTTCATCTTTGAGCAGTCTTTACATACAGCTTTGACTGTACATGCATGTTTCAACAAAATACTTACATCGTTGCCATCTTCTCCTTCCTCTCCACGTGATCCACGGGATCCAGCCATTCCCTATTGAAAAAGAAAAGCAAATATATTTTAAAGCCTGTAGTTGATAAAAAGCAAGATAGTAAAATTCTATGCGACAGAGAAGTTTTTGCCTCTTAAAGTGAAATACTTAACAAAGGAGAAGTTGAAAGTGAATAACATATCACAAATTCATATATCTCCAACTTACCTCTATGATATTATTACCCCTATATATATGAATACCTGTTAGAAATCTCTGTTCGTCCAAAGAAGCTACTTACTGTTCTTATTACATCTACCCAAACATATGGCGATCATGTTTTTTTTAACTTTAATAATCTCCTTGTGCCACGTTATATTTCTCAAGGGGTAGTTTTCCAATGTCCTTTAAGTTTATTTAAAAACTTCCAGTACAAAATTATGACAAACATGTACATTAATATAGGTATTATCATGAAACCAATAAAGACCTGGAAAAAGCTTATTATGCACAGATTTTGTAATGCTCTGTGCAAATCCTTTTATTTGGTGATTGAATATTTGTGCCGATCGGCACTCGTGACTCACCTGAAATTTGTGCCAATTGGCACTCATGGCAAATGAAAAGTTAAATACAATTATATCTTAAATTGCAAAAGGCCAGTGTCTCTTTTAGACTGGCATCCCTGTCAACCAATAACCAGTTCCCAATTCTCGCTACCCCAAATACGCAATTTCGCCAACAGATGGCGTTTGTCATGCAATATCCTGATTGGGTCGACAAGTGTTTGTCTTTTTGCATTGAAAATGTACACAGGTATTACAAAAATCCTCGAGTTTGTGTTTAACCGACATGTTTGAAAAGATACCATCATGAATTATTGAGACAATTGGTTGCATTTTCAAAATTTGAGTGGTTTATGTCATGCGATCCAAAAATTAAGCATTTTAGCACTTTATTCATAAGCCGTAGTATTTCAATACGGACCGGGAGTGAAGTTAACGAAAATGCGGACCATTTCCATGCATATTATTGCCCTCTACGTCGAAAATTGCATATTTGAGGTAGCGAGAATTAACCAGTACCCAATGGTACATGTACAGTGAAATGCATGGCAGTGAATAGGTAAAATCAGTTCACCCATACTGTGAGGGAAGGACCGTGGGTTTAATAACAAAGAATACTTACCATAGGTCCTGGAGGTCCAGGGGGTCCTGCGGGTCCAGTCAATCCTTGTGGTCCCTGAGAAAAACAAAATTTACAAAATTGTTAACAAACATTTCACATGACGACAGATACCAACGTTATTGGTAAGCTTATGGTTGTTGGCTTTGAATCATTCTTTTTAAAGGGAAACCCAACCTTAATAGCAAGGCTTTGAAAGAAAGAGAGGAAAAATCAGAAAAGCAAAAAGAAAGCAATAAGAAAGTTATGGATTTTTGAAGGTTGTAATCACTATACATATGGGAATTTCAAATTGGCCGAATAGGTAGTGTCACTGTGATGTAGCTGTGGACAACTCCCCCATTCGCTCCAACACACAAAATGACTAAAATGTCACTTTTTTCAAAATGTATTACTCAATAGGATCTTTTTCTTTCACAAATTGCCAATTTGAGATTATGTAGTGATTTCATATTTCAAACATCCATAACTTTCTTAGTTCTTGTCCGATTTCTTTCAAACTTTCACCATCCTGTTTTTCTTATTTTTCTGCTTTCACACAAATCATCTTATTACCAAGGTTGGATTGCCCTTCAATAGCAAAATGTACAGTGTGACCATAAATGTTAAAAATAATTTTTCACTTTCCATTATCTACAATGTTTCTCTTTGTTATGTGAACAAATTCAATACATGTTAAAGTAAAAAATACAAGCCTTAACAAGTATTTGAGCTTCTGCTTTTCTTTCACTTATGCACGTGTACAATGGCAGTCTAAAGTGACAAAAGCTTTGTACTTTAGTAGAAAGCTTCCATCAATCTCATGTTTGGTATGATTTACCATGCAGTAACAGATATGTCAATAACTCGAGGACATCAAGAAAATGTTTAAAAAAACTTACTCGTGCTCCACGGTGTCCACTGTAACCAGCAGATCCAGGACGTCCCTATTGAAGAGAAGGTAACAATAAATGAGAGGTGCAATTAAGGGTAAAATATCATCACTGTATAACATGAAGTGTTTGCTAAGAAACTTTAATAATCAAAGGTAGTGTGTACCTTCATTGATTTACAGCTTAAAGTCACTTCCAAATGAAAAGGACAGTACGAAATTGAAGAAAAATATTTCAATGAAAAAAAAAAAAAACATTTCGAATTATTAATTATATTAATAGACTATCTAGTTCTTCCTGGAAATATTTGAATTTTAATGAAACGACACAAAACAAATTTGTTCTGCAAGATATTAAAAATGACAAAGACCAGGAAAGTTAGGCATTCATCTGCCTGTACTTTCTTTTAAAACACATAATTTGGACATTGCTCATACTTACAGGTGTGGGGTTGTAAACAGGAGCTCTGTAAGCAGGTCCTTTAGACTGGAAATTGGCAGCAGCAGTCACCTGAAGAAAATGACAGAGATATTTACAAATCTCGAAAATTTAAGTAGACATTAGTGCAGAACAAACAACAAAGAGTGGTTTGTCTTCAAATATTCTTGGATAAGACTTGCTTGCTCACAGAAAGGCACTTTTTTTAACATCACTAATGAACAATCGAGCTGGGGGAGATTTACGATGACCTTTCCTAACACTGTAGTAGGAGGAGGGCACAATGCATTACATAAGAAGTGGCTGTCATTAAAAGTGAAGTCCACTCTAGGTGATTACCTGTTATAAGGTATATACCCAAATGGCGTCAAATTCCCCAGGAGAACCCACATGTGAACAGGCAAATCGGACACAGATCAACTAAAATACTACTGTGTGGATTACGCAAAGGACGACAACAAACGTCCCTCTAAAATGTAACCAAAATGCAGTCTCATCCTACAAGTGTGATTGGCTAATAGGATTTTCAGGGGCATGATACATGTACATACCTCACCAGGAGGGCCAGGGGGTCCAGGAGGTCCAGGGACTCCACGCGAACCAGAGTTTCCATCACGTCCATCTTCTCCCTGTCATCCAAAAAGAATAAGAAATAATGAATAAAGATATTCCAAGTTTATAATGGTTGCTGGTATAACCAGAAAAAAATGAAAAATCACATATTTCGTGGGTGGTTGAGATTCAAGCAAGATTCATACTGCAAAATATCAAAATCAGACTGAATCAAAACAAGGCATTTACAATTTGTGAAGTTTCTTGCTGTGAAAATGACCATCACTAAATCACAGAAGTTTCATGTTGCAAAAGTTCTGGTTATACAGAACACAATTACAAGCCTCATCCATTTTTAAGAAACATGATTTTAAATCCAAACCCTGTTTTGCATTTTCATGTTACAATCAGTGTTCCACTGTATCAAATGTTGCTGTTAATCGACCAGTGTTGAATTTCATAAGTTAAGGCTTTTAGCCCCAAATACCAATTACTAGTTGAGGATTGTGCAGAACTTGTCAAAGAGCTTAGTATAGCAATCTGAATTTCAGGATTACGGGTATTAAAAGTTAAGTTGGTGATCAGTTCCCACCCGATTCAGGTTTAATTAATTATTGGACAAGAAGTGAACTATAAAGGTCAGTCAAGATACATATGAGCACTTCTTACCCTTCCTCCAGCAGGTCCAGAGAGTCCATTAGGTCCACGGCGTCCATGGTATCCCTAGATGACATCAAAAATATGGCATAACATTTGTGCTTATGACCTACAAGATTGCCAAAGGTATAAACTGGAAAATAATGTTAGCAATTATGTTCTAGACTGGACATTCTAAAGGAAACTGTGGACTTGAGGGACGTAATTTAGCTTGATAAAAGTCAAATATAAAATGGAGTTGAACAAAGTGGAATTATAAACCTGCTTGTACAAAAATTCTACAAAATTCACACTCAGCAGTTGTTATGCAAGGGCTGAACAATTTTTAAAGCAAGGTGATCTGTTTCTCTTCATGAAACAGTTGTATATACATGGAGCTATTTCAGAATTTTAGAGGATATTTGCCCTCTGACACCTGTCTGTGTCAAGTCCTAACAGAGAAATGTAAAAAAAATAAGAGGAAGAGGTGGGAAGAACTTACAGGGGGTCCAGCTAGTCCAGGTCTTCCAGGTGGTCCAACCATACCAGGCTGTAGTAGACAAGATAATCATTAATGAGAATGAAACTCAATTGTACATTTTATGTCCTTAACAGATACAGGATAACCTAAAAAAATCCATCTTCAAATGAAAACAGATGACAATCTGTTTCATTTCATAATCTTTAGGTGACTTTTGTAGAATTCTAAAATTTCTCATAGGTTGAAGTACATTCTGATTCAATAATTTGCCATCAAGTAAGAACAGGCAACTTTCAATTTAATTTCACAGCATAATAAGCACACTGCTGCAGATGTTCCAAAGAGTTGAATGGCATTTTTTCAAAATTTCAATTTCATTTACTTTCATTCCAGCACAAAGAAGGAGAAAAACTTACTGGGATGTCCATTGGTTCTCCCTTGGCTCCCTTAGGTCCAGGTCGGCCTTGTACCTGATAAAAGGATAAGTCACAAAAGTACTTAAATTTTCAACCACACCAAAAATTAATAACAGAAAATAATATTGAACATTTATTGATATTCTTAATGAGATAAACTACATGTATTCTGTGGGACAAAAATGTTTTGGTAATAATTTTTTCAGTTAAATAAAAAGGTGATTGTTGGAGGTGTAACGTATTTGTTTATTCTTGTGGACACATAGGTATTTAAGCTATTTAGATATAATTTTTCAAATTTGATTGCATTTTTGATAAGAGTATTCTTGACTCAGTCTGCATCGGGTTAACAGAGCAAAAACAACATCATATGCAGGGTATGCATTCAATATAATTTTAAGAATACAGACTTTTCTTCAACTGTAGTATCAGAATTCTAAGCATCTATTAGAATTAATGCATGATTTTTCTGTTTTGCTAAAATATCTCTTGAGAATCAGAAGGGCATCAAATCTCTGTGAAGAGATATTGTGCTTATGTCCTTCTGGTGCTTAAGAGACCCAAATATCTTCCCTTTCACTGTTTACTTACTGGAGGAGGTGCTGTAGAAGTCAGGACACAGATGCAGAGACAGGAAAGCAAAGACAAAATAATAAGTATTAGAAATGCATAGAATAAATATGTTAAGCTCGTTCCAAAATGAGGCAGTAAACCACCTCGCAAATTCCCCCGCAACAAAAATGTAATAGCGCTGCATTGTACGGAAGGCATCAGAATTTTTTTTGCTCCTTGTACATGTATGTGAACACTGCGATTCACACACAAATTAAGTCTTATTAATTTTGCTGCGGGAGCATGTGTCGGTAGTTTACTACCTCATGTGGGAACTAGACATTAGGATCGATGCCCTCTTATTTCACATGCAAATTGGATTCCTATTCTTTTGAAAATAAAACAATTAGAATAAACACCAAGCAATTAGAAGAAAGCATCCTTTTAATATCATTTCTGAAGAAGGTCGAAGGCTCATATTAATCACCATACTTACTCTCCCCCACAGATTCAGATATCTGAAAAGTAAACCATTCTCACATCAAGTTACGAGGACAAAAACAGGGCTTCTCAAACATGCAAGGTTGATTTAGATTAATCTAGGTGACAGACAACTTCACAGACCACAGAACAGACAAACACAGGAAGGAGTCATGCACAAGGTCTCATGCGTAATATTAGAAAGGGAGAAAAAGTATGACAAATCTCCATTAATCAGAAAGTTGAATAATGCCAGTAATATTAAGTACTTCACATGAACACTTCCATCTTTCTATCCTCACTCTAGCTTCACTACAAATGACTGAAGTAGGAAATAAGTCAAGTTCATACTTCATCCGTAAATCAAATGAATGTAAGTCACACAGTAATCCTCAATTACAACTCTTAAAATTGTTTGAAAACAAATACATAAAACATACCCCTCTGAGTTAATGATGCAGCAACATTTAAAGGGATCTGTTGGTGTTACATTATGTTGACTTACTTTGAAAAATAATACAAATATATGCAGTGCTCCATACTGACTATTTCGGGGGGGTCATGTTTATCTCTTAATGGCTTATAAATTTGAGGGCAGATCACTTTTTGGGTATGATCTGCTGTTTGTATAAATACACACTATGTACTATGAAAATTATGGCAATTTGAAATCCACACACTTTCCACAGCACAAGAACGTATAGATTAGAAATTTGTTTTAAATCATTTCACTATCAAAATGCTTATACATTTCATTGTAAATAAATTGGATTTCCTTAGATCAAGATGTTCCACTGTTTTTCAAGAGGGTGCATTAGCTGTTGACTTACCAGCCTTGGCACAACGAACAGTTCTACAACTAATAAGAGCATTCTCTCTAGTGGCTCTCATTGAGAAATCTGAGGAAGCAGCTACATGCTTGGAGAGCTCAGCACAGAGAAAGTAGTCTTCTTCGCAGTTAACATCAGCAGAGTCAACAAGAGCCTCTAGGTTACGGAAGACCATAGTGTTTCCGGCATCAAGATCGTGGCTGGCATCGGCAGGATCCAGAGTTTGGGTACGCAGGATGTCACGTCGGCCAGAGCCATCATTGTTGTTGGAAGTGAAAGTCTCCAGACGCCAGAGGTTGTTACCATTTGCATCTCCTCCAGTTGGATTGGAGTTAACGGTGAAATCGAAGGAGAGGTCATTGGGTCCATCGGACAGTTCAGGGTCAGAGTTGAGAGATAGTCGGGTGTTGTCAATCAAAACTCCTACAACATGATAAAATGATTATTTATTTTGCTCAATTCAAATATTCTTTTATCTGTATTATGACAATAAACATCTACATGTACATGGGTGCCCCCTCTTCACTAGAACGTGGAATTTCCTTGCAAAAGTACAAATCCATGGAGAAGGATGGGAAAAAGGAAGTCAAAAGGCAACATTAAATTTTTCTTTCACTTTTCTAAATTGAATATACATATACATGTAATTCAATGCTAAATCATTTCTTGTTAATTAACCAAAAATATCTGTCCACAATATTTATCAATAAAAAATATTACAACATAAATTTCTTAACCATAAAAAAGTAGCTGAATAATGGGCAAATCTATTGCCTACAGAAGCAAATTAAAGACAAATTCACACGTAACAAGGTCAAGGTGTATGTTAATTGTCACAGATGTGTACTGTACCTTCGCAGTTCAGCTCAAAGCAATCGGTCAATACATCTTCTGAAGGATTGGCGATCATTTCAAAGTCGGGACTGGGATACTGTCCTTTGCGCAGCTCAGAACAGAAGTACCGAACCTCATTGCAAGTCAAGCCTGTCATATCCATGTTGGTGTCCACAGCTCCATAACGGATGTTCTCGCCAGGGAAGGCAGACTTGTCCTTCTGGTATTGGGTAAAGGTGTATGCAGTCTGGGGGTTGAATCGCTGACCACGGCCATCTGGGAAGCTGCTTCCGAAAGTAGAAAGCTCCCACAAGTTCCTACCTTGGGCCTTACCGCTGGATGCGTCGGTTATGGCTGTCATATCATACAAGATGCGGTTGTTGCGGGTACCCTCATTCACACGAACATTGCCAATCGGATCAGTCACAACATCATTGATCATTACAGCTAAAAAGGAAAGTAGGAATATGTAACAGAGTACACATTAAAATTTTATTATAATAAGTGCTTTATCATATTATTTCACAAGATCACAGTTTAATTTACAAGAGAATATTACATAACATTGTCCAGTATAGAGGATTTTTATATCCAATTAAATAGGGGGACTTATATCATTAAAAATGAAAATCTTAATAAAAAAGCTCATACATCTATCAAATCTAAAATAGATTTTATGTTTCAATTTGTTGAATACTAATTCTAGGAAAACTCAGGGGAAAATCCAATGGAAAAACAAGTGAATGAAAAGGAAACAATCTCCAAAGAATAAATTTGACTTACGTCTTCGGCATGGCTGCTCCTTACAGCTGATGATAACATCACCACCACCATTGATCTCAAACTCAAAATCGGGGCTAGCACGTAGACCCTTGGCAAACTCAAGACAGAGCCAGCGGTATTCAGAATCACAGCCAAGCTGAGATAGGTCGAACTCGGTCTCTAGTCTGTTCAGCTCAAGGGGCATGCCTTCACCTTCAGCTGGGGTGGAGGACTGGCTACGGGTCAAGATCTGTCGTTTGTAATCCAGACGAGGTCCAGTTCCCTGTGGGTTCTGGGCTCCAAAGACACCGATACGCCACAGGCCATCTCCATTGGCTGCACCACTCTCGGGCAGGGTGCTGACATCAACGTTGAAGCGCACATCATCGGGTCTGTCAGCACTAACTGGCCCATGGCTCATATCCCAATCCAAGTCGGTAAAAACAACACCTGAACATAAAAAGATGAAATTAATGTCTCAAGATAAGAATTCAAAAGAATTTTAAACAACTGTATTAAAGGAAGGTGTAGTTTTTGGTGAGCTGTTAGACACATGATTTTAATGATATTCTTAATGGTTCATCAGTGAAGAAGAAAATAGGATACTTACCTTTGCAGGCTCCATCAGGTACCTCAAAGCAACTCCTAAGTACAGATTCATCAGGAACAGCAGTAAACTCAAACTCAGGTCTGGATCTTGGGTCCTTGCTGAGCTCATTACAGATGTACTTAACCTGAGGACAACGCAGGTCTGTCATATCAAAATTGGTGGCGAGTGGCACAAAGTCAAGAGTATCACCAGCAGCCATGACAGGGAGGGCAGCATGATAGCCTGAGAGGACCTGCTCCTGGTAGTTTTGCTGGGGTCCATTGCCATTGGCACGCTCACTACCCCACTGGCTAAGGGTCCACAGATCCACACCACGTACAGTACCAGAGTCAGGAGTTGTTGATGCTACTGAGTTGTACTGGATGGGGTTGGTGTCCTTGCCTTCATAGAGTATCAGGTCAGCGAGGTTCTCGGTAGGAGTAGATGTTAGATCAGAAACCTCAACGCCTGTGATAATAGGAAAAGATTTGATTTGCACATGCAATCTTGATTTCACATCCATACAGACTGTGAAATCCTGCAACACATGCAAGATAGAAATTTCATAACTTTCCCAATTTTTCCCCAAATTTTCTCTTCATGCCATCTAACTAGCCATGCAGTAAAGAGAGGTATTTTAGTAAGATCATGTAGAGTGCCATTTATTCCGAGTCTAAAAAATATAGCCCCAAAACAAGTTCTTCTAAAGAAGAAGGAAACGAACGAATCAATCATGCTCTTAGATCAGATTTAGATTTGAGTAGAAGAAATAAGGCTCATGGTAGCAAAAGGTTTTTTGGAAAGGATATCCAAGACTTTGAAAGGTAGAAATTTCAAGTTTGTATTCATTGAAGAAATCATCAGATATGAAAGACAAGTGGCAATATGAGTAACATTCCAGACTTTGTTAAATCAGAAGTTTGAGTAATAGTAAAAGACAGTTGCAGAGTCAAGTTCATGCTTGGCTGGAGAACAAGAGAGTTCAGACAGAAAGGAAGAATTGACCATGCAAATAAAAAATAATCATGGAGTTTCCTTTCTGCAGACATGACCAAATACCACTCTTGTTTCTCCACTGCCAGCATCTTGCTCCAGTATCATTGTGTTTTCCATGTGGTAAGAGCACAACACCTCTTCCTGATCTACTTTATGCTTGCCTTAGTTATCTAAACCTGTAAGGGAGGAAGTGGTTATTTGCTTGCCCTAGCATATCCCTACTTAGAATGACTGATCTGTTTTCACCAACATCTTTGCCTAGGGGCAAACTATGCTGGTGGCCAAGTACTCAACAAGGGTGAGAAAATGACGGTGATAATGATGATGACGTTTAACAATCAGGTGAATAAAGGACAGATTATGATGATGACAAAGATGATAGTCATTAGATACAATGAGAGAGAGAGAGAGAGGGAGGGAGGGAAATCCTCGCTCTCTATGAAAGTTACCTCTACAGGGTTGCTCCTTGCAAGAAACAATGGTTTCTCCTGCTCCTTGAGTCTCAAATTTGAATCCGGGGGTAGGGTTGACTCCCTTTTTGAATTCCACGCAGAGGTAGCGGTAGTCATCACAGCCCAGTTCATCGATTGGGAAGTTGGTCACAATGTTATCAAATTCCAGAGGTCCACCTTCCTCAAGGGGTTTGGCCTCATTGAAGGGGTCCAGGGTCTGGGTGATCTCATCCCTGCGAGGACCGTCACCATTGGGTCTGGTAGCAGCAAACACACCAAGCTGCCACAGGCCTTGACCATTGACATCGGGACTCTCGGGGTCAAAGTTGATGTCGGCAGTGAGGGTAAGAGGAGATGGTTGACCAAATGGAGCATCACCAACATCTGCACTCCAATCAATGTCAATAGCAGTGACACCTAATAAAGATACAGAAAAAAAATGGAATTTGAAAATGGATGATGAAACAATTATAACAATTGGAGAACCAATTTGCTTGTACACAAGTAATTGAGCACAAGATACTAGAACTTCAACATATCGTCTATGAAAAACAAGAACACTGAAAAAAGAAATCAAGTTCAAACAGCTCATTAATAAAAAATTTAGACAATTTGTTTTAGCATTTGCATCATGACAAAAACAGGAAAGACCATTTCTCTATTTCTACGTAGTCTCCAAGAGATACAATGTAGCACTCACCTTTGCAACGGTCTCTCATGTCGATACACTCGGTGATCACTGATTCATCAGGACGAGCCTCAAAGATGTAGTTCACACTAGCCCTGTTGTTCTTATCCAGATCAAAACAGACATACTGAGCATCTTCACAGCGAATGCCCGTCATGTCAAAATCGAAGTTGACGTTGTTCATATTGAGGTTCTCATCATCCAGGAGAGTAGTTGATGCTTCAGTGGGATCCAGGATCTGCTCATTCAGACCAGCCTTGGGTCCAGAGCCATCGGCTCTACGGCTGCCATAAACACCTACTTTCCACAGCTGATCTCCTCGGACATTGGTGGAGTCATCATGAGTGACACCAGTGAGGTCGACACTCAGTGGGTTCCTCTTGTTTTCATAGATGATCTGGTTACCAAGATCGGCATTTAAGTCAGTGAAGATGGCCCCTGAACACAGAATTAAATAAATATTGGAAAAAGCCATGATCAACTTACGTTTTCTTTTAATAGATATATTTATTAAGTTTGTAGTTTGAATTATAAAACAAAACATTAAAATTTGCTGATTTAAAACATAATGCATACAATAAACGGTGACAATTTAAAATTGTATTTGATTTTGATATACCGGTAGTGATGTTCAAAATAATGTGAAATCCCTTGAATACATTTAATAGATATGCAAATTTTGCATATCCAGAGTAACTTTAAACAAAATGATAAAAGTCAATCATTTATGTTATCACAGTACTATTCAAGTCACAAAGAACCCAAATGAAAATCCTTTCCAAACATAAAATAGAATGTGTTGACTTAATTTCTTCATGAACTCAAGATATTTAGTGTAAGATACAAATACTGCATATAGTTACTGCCACACTGTGTGAATATATTAGGCTAGAGCCTTTTGGTGCAGGAAATTCATATTAATGCAAGGATATCTATCCATTAAAAAAGTAATTTGGAATTTCCCTTTTACACTTTTTAAAAAGAAATTGATAATGAGGAAAATGAATTCATGGTTTGAAGGCATTAGCCATTTTCTTTCTGATAAAAAAAAGAGTGTCAAATATCACATTCTTTGTAAAGAACGTTCACTTTAATCCGGGGCACAATGCTTCATACCAATGGATGTCAAAACATCCCACTGCATGCCTTCACTTTAGCAGCTGTAGCAAGTGACCTCATAATCAAAATGAAAATTCCAGGAGGCAGGTAAGCATACAACTAGAAAGTTACATCTTGCATAAAAGACAGTTGAAAAACTAAGTTCATGGACTCACTTGAAAGACACTCCTGCTCTTTACACTTGACTAGTGTGTTAGCCTCAGCACTGTTATCTATGGCATCTACTACTCGGAAGAAGAAATCAGGGTTTGGGTTGTCTCCTCCAGTAAATTCAAGACAGACGTAGTTGAAGTCGTTGCATCCAACAGTTCCAATCTCAAAGTCAGTGACTGCATCCTGGACTTCAAGAGGGCTATCAGCGATCAGTGTGGTACCGGCCTGGGGCCTGTCAAGGGTCTGGCGCTTGTAGTTGAAGCGCTCCCCGCTACCATCCCTGTTCCTGCTGCCAAAGAGACCCTGACGCCAGAGGCCGCTGCCGACCAGCTCGCGGTTGCCATCACGGAAAGTTACAGTGCTGTCAATGCTGACAGAGCTCTCTTCTCCGGGGAAGACGGGCTCAACAGGCTCCAGGGTCCAGTCAAGATCCTCAGCAAATACTCCTGTTAGGATTGAAGAAAATAGCTAGATAATTAGCTTCACAATAGAGAATAGTTTCAGAGTGTTCGGACAGGATTCTTTTTGATGTATCACTTGAAGGGTACAAGAACTAGAAAACAGAATGCTCCATATTTGATTTTCTAAAGACTTGATGAGCCTCAAGAAGGTTCTGAATTATTTGTTGGTATTCAAGTCAATGAAAAGTATATACTTTGCATTCTGACCATTTTCTTATTACATCTGTCAACATAAACAAATTATTTTTTTAAAGATATGTTGTAAAACTATTGTGTAGAATTTAACACAATGTGTAGATATAAAGTGTAATGTATAGGTCACTGAATGATTGTCTAAAGAAATTGAATGAGTGTATGAGTTGCCATCAGTAAAACTGGTATTGTATTTCTTATCTTTACACATCTCACATTAAAATACACACATAACATTCTCTCTCTTAAATGATGAATAGAATAGAATAAATGAAAACACATAAAAGGAATTTGGAAAAAGAAGAAGAAAAAGGATGGATAACAAAAAACAGGTCACCGAATCAGACACTGAATGAAAAATTATTTATTTAATCAACAAAGTTACCAATACAAAATATGTTCTACCTTCACACTTTCCCTTACAGAATATGTATATCTATTTAGGCCTAGTACATTTCATCTTTTATTCTAATTCAGGAAGTTTTGGGTTTTTTTTTTTAAAGTGATTACATTAAACCACATCATTTTTGTCATCTCTGCTCAATCATTATAATTGATGAAAATTTCTGGTTTAAAGCAAATATTTTTCCAAATACATGTACATGTATGTGTATGTTGTAGAAAATCTTCAAACATTCAAACATTAGCTCAAAAGAACGGTTAAATATGTTTCTTTGAAAGATGTAACGAAACCTCTCATCCTGTTTGACAATAAATTTCTTCTTGAATTGATTCGACTTGACTTTTAGAAAAATGAAATTAACTTCGGTAATTTTGAATACTTTGTGAGGTCACTATTTTGACTATAGTAACAGAATTATATTTCAAACGCGAAGCTTGACCATATGAAAATTTATCTTTAACAGCAATTGACGTTTCTGTGCTTGAGGAATTGTCTTTAGTATTTCAGTAAGAAATTTGTTTATTGTATTCTTCTATTTCGCATGATTTTCATGAAAAAGGTGAATAAATTCCATTCAGTTTTTAAACCATTCAAAAACTTGATAGAACAAGAAATATTTTTTCTCATATATACCATGATTTTTTTTTTCTTCTAAATTTTAATCCATTTCTTGTCCTAAAACAGAAAGAAACAAAGCAGTGCTACAAAAAAACCTATGGGTCGGAATCCAAAGACAAAATTCACTTAAATGTTCCTAGAACATGTCTGCCTTTTTATGGTTTTTGGTTTTCTCTCTTTCCTCCTTTTTATTGAATTTTCAGAAACAATCAGAATGTTGGACCGAGAAGACATTAAATGGGTGGATTACCATCTGGCTCCTATTACATTTGTAACCCAAGGAATTTCTTAATTGGAATAGCTGGATGGGTCCCCATTGTGAGGCAAGTAAGTCAGTCCATAACAACATGCAACGCTGGATTCCTTTGTGGTTGTGTTCACGGCTTGGGCACTTTTTCCAGTTTTCTTGCCTTCATTA
>CM046853.1:64880286-65016649 GCA_025617745.1 Heliocidaris erythrogramma
ATTCTGTCAGTTTTACATAATTGCAGTCGTGATAACCATCAATTCTAGTATTCCCTGCCTTTTTTAAAGATTAATTTTGGACTAAGAAGCACTTGTCAATCGAGAAATTCCAACAGGGTTCATGAAATGTCCAATTGATCCCATGTAAAACAGTTCATATGAAGATGATGCACATTGATAGAAAGGACTATAATTTAAAATACAAATTGAAATAAATTTATGATGTATGCCTGCAAACCTAAATAACATACTGAGGGTTTAAGTCGCAGTGTATTTGTCTGATCATTATGAAAGATTTTGAAGCTCATAATGCAAAATCATCACCATAATGTCTTTCAACTGATTTTGTATGCTTGATTGAAAAGTAGTGTACATGTCAGAAGAGGAGTTACTCAGCTTGGTAAATTGTTTCTGATACAGCATTTGAATCTTATATTGCAGATTTTTCATGTTGGCTAGGAATTGGTTGTTGTAACAAAATGAATTTATATACTACTCAGGGTAATGCAAACTCGTGCTGTTTTTTTCTTCTATAGGGATCCCGTGGAGAGCGTGAGTGTTGGACCTGCTGGACCACCAGGACCTCCTGGACCCGCAGGACCACCCGTAAGTCAACAATTGTGTGGTGGGAGTGGTGTTGAATAGGAATGTGGTTATTATAATTAAGATCAAATATCAAACAGAATGCGTGCACCACATTTCAGAAAAAAAAGACTTTCGGAAAAACAGTGGTAAATAAATTGATATCTCATTTCACCCATTTAAAAGAAATATTACTGACCTTTTCGTAGCATTTTACCTTCCAAGTTCTTGGTCTACTAAATTTTAGTATTTTAATTTTATGGAAGTATATATAATGTTCAGTATGGAGTCATATATTTAGCCTGAAAAATTCACACTGCAGATAACATCGAGATTCAATTTCATATGAACATTTTTGATGAACTTTGTGTATTAATTAAAAAAAGGGTTAAGATGTATTCATCAATGCAAGATCAAGAATACAAAACATGAACTTAAACAGATGTGAACCATTTTTCATAAATTAAATTAAATATTTTTTTTTTTCATTCATACAGGGAGAAGCCTCAATGGTAAGTTTTTCTTTATTTCATCACGTTAGATTGGTGGAACATCTTTTAAAAGTCAGCCCCAAATAAAAAAATTAAAAAATAAGTTTTAAGTGGTATATTTTAATGTAGAAGACGTTCTTGGTATAGAAGGAAAAAGTCTTTATACTTCACACTTTTTGGTTTAAAAAAAAAAATCCTTTTTGTTGAGCATGGAGAAATTGCGTGGAAATTGTTGTGTGATGGTTTTTAAGATAAAGTTGAGTTCTGATCATGCAATTACATTGTGAAAAAACCCCAACTGTTTGGAAGCAATTGGGAAAGGTTGGTAATACAAATTTGTGTGTGCTTGAGGCTTTAGAATTACAATAATGAGAAGATATTGACTCAAATCTTGCTAAAGGTCACATGCACTGCACACAAAACTGTATATATAGGACTACACACATTTGGCATGGAAGTTTGGCCCGAACATTTCGGCTGTTTCATATATTTCTAATATAAGAGCATGCGAAGAGCAATCCTTTTCAGAGGACATTTCATCTGTGGTAACCTTAATTCCAAAGGGACATAAAGAGAATGAGAATGCTCACAAGCTATATTCACCTTTCCCAGAAATCCTCCTTCGATCCCCTGGAATGCTATATGCATATAGATGATTATTATTTTTAAAATAATTTTGTTTTAATTAGGCTGCCATGCCACGTATGCCAGTCCAACAACAATCAAAGGGACCTAGCCAGTATTCTCACTATGTAAGTATGTAGATTGAAACCTAGCTGTCACTCTCGTGGAAACAAAAAAGCAATCTTTATAGACAGTGGTCTTACATGCACTTTAAATCAGCTTTCATCGAGAAACACTGTACAAGGGCACTGAAAATGAAATCCAGAAAGGCATCATCTCTGTTTAAAGGATATGAGTTAATGCCACTATGGCTATCAGGAGCTTCCGTGTGGTCTATATAGACAGGTGGTCATTTTAAATGTACGGTATTATTGCCCCCTTTTCCATTGTTTATTTTAGTTATCAGAATAATTGGATGCCTCATTCTGTTGAGAAAATTGACATATTTCTATTACAAAACAATACTTAGCAATGCTTAATAATATTTTTTTTCAAAATTTGTAAGTTTACAGTAATGGTTTAATTTTTTTTTTTTAATTAGAGGTCAGTTCTTTCTCTCTGACAATTATCTTGTATGTTTTCAATATAAATTTAACTGTACATTCATAGTTTTTGCATTTTCGTGACATATTACCTATACTATACTAAAACATAATAAAATCTATTCAGAGGTATTTTTTCCCCTCTTTGGGGGCTCAGCTCAAGTTGTGGAAGAAGTAATTAACCTTGATAATAAAGAAATGGCTTCCTGGAGGGCTCTGAAGTCCCCTTGTATATTGGGAATTGGAGCTATCACAGTAAGTTGTTTGTGGGAACCATCCTGAATGGTCACTGATTAGCCTATTGATCATCTCTCCAGTACCGTGACGAGATCCCTAAGACCGTGGAAGATCTTGACCGGGACCAGTTCAAGTTGTACGTTGAGAAGTTTAATGCTGAAGTTTTTCTCCCTCATCGCACCAATTGGCAGCCGTGATCAGCCCATCCGTAGCTGTAAGGACCTGTTCAAGTGCTACCCAGATGTTGAAGATGAAGTGAATATACTCGCAACCATATCTGAGATCAAAGCTCCTGCCACCATTAGCTCAATTTCTTTAAAATTAAAGCGGACCAATCACCAAAAATTATTTTGCTTCTCATGTTTTAGGTTGCCATGCTGGTGTACTCAATTGAGAATATTAGCTTCAAATATTACTTTTGTCAAGAGAGATTGCAAGTTTATATACTTTCTAAATGAAAGTCAAAATGACTGATGAGTAGTTGGTGAGTAGATTGTTATGTGCATGCATGTGCACAGAACCCAATTCTGGCCTGGTTTCGTACACAGTTTTTCCTATTCTTTCTTTTCCCTCACACCCCTTAACCCTAAAAGGCCGGGGGCTTGGGTGGAATCAACTTCCCTCAACACGCGCCATGATATGTTCGAGGATAAGCCAGTGAACACGTAAATAATAGATTAGCGATAGTTCAAAAACTCCACAGGGTTATTTTTATTAGATACTTTATTCTGCTGCCAATTTGCAGAAGATCGAGGAGGGGGGGGGGGGTTGGAATCCATCCCTCCCCAACTGGGTGCCATTTTAGGTTAATGTAAAACCAGAAATTTTCAAGTGCATGAAACTTCACAAATTTTGAGTGGTCAAGATTCGTGAGAAAGTTTCATGCCGCAAATGAATCAAATCACAATTGAAACAACATAAAATTATTGCAATCAGAATTAGCTGTCGTTAAAGATTCGCCAAAATTTTATGTCGCGAAATTTCTAATTTTACACTAATTCATTCGATGGTGGGTATAGCTTTGTTGGTTTATTTGATACATGCTAGCTGTATACATATTTTTTTAAAGTGATTGGTTCGTCTTATCCCTATCAGCACGGAAGGGGAGGAGGGAGTAAACAGCCCAAAGGTTGTAATCATAGATTGTACCAAGAAGTGATATTGTCTATATTTATTTAATTATCGCCACTGGTGCCCTTCTCTCTACAGGTAACTATTGGATCGACTCTAATGAAGGCTCAGTCAAGGATGCTTTCATGGCTTACTGTGTGAAGCGTGGAGAGTTTGGTAGTCCCGAGACTTGCATCACACCACGAGTAGAGGAGGTAAGATTCGGAGGGGGAGGGGGAACACCCCCCTTAATAATTCATTCAAAGTTTATGGATGATATGATCAAAAGTTTGAGAGATTCTTGCTTGGCATAGCAGCATAGTCATATATATGTAAGGTAGAAAAATCAGAGGAATTGAATGTGTCAGTAAAATCAGAGGAATTGAATGTGTCAGTAAAGCCAAAGGAATTGAATGTGTCAGTAAAACCAGAGGAATTGAATGTGTCAGTAAAATCAGAGGAATTGAATGTGTCAGTAAAGCCAGAGGAATTGAATGTGTCAGTAAAACCAGAGGAATTGAATGTGTCAGTAAAGCCAGAGGAATTGAATGTGTCGGTAAAGCCAGAGGAATTGAATGTGTCCAGTAAAACCAGAGAATTGAATGTGTCAGTAAAGCGGTCTTTTTGATGGCTGTTGAGTTGTCCAAGTAGGAGATGGGCATTCTTGTGTCACGTCTGGATTTGAGACACATCCTTCTGAGGAATTTGCATGTTCTGCTGCATATTTGGACCAAAAATAGCTATCTCTTGTTTCCTGAAACGTTGATTGGTACATGCATTGTGAAGATTATCCCCATTGAAGATGTTGTATTCCCATCTTTACAACAAAATGAAGAATTAAATTTCAAAATCTGACCCTCAAAAGTTAAAGGGAATTCCAACCTTAATGACAAGTTGCTCTGAAGAAAGAGGAAGAGAAGCAGATTGGTGAAAGTTTGGATGAAATCGGACAAGCAATAAGAAAGTTAAGAATTTTTGAAAGTTGTAATCACTATACAAATGGGAATTTCAAATTGGCCAAATAGGTAATGTCACTTTGATGTAGTGGCGGACAACTCCCCCATCTGCTCCAACACACAAATTGACTAAAATGTCCTTTTTAATAATGTATTGCTCAGAAGGTTTTTTTTCTTTCCTGAGGACCTATAACAATATGCTATCTCCACTATATTTTGAGTACTGCTCGAGAGTAAAGGCGCTTGGGACAAAACTGCAATTAATGATATTTTTGTGTATGACAAACGAGAGAATTGTCCGCCAGTTTGTCATAATTGACTCCCCAAATTGCCAATTTGAGATTTGCATAGATGTAGTGGTCTCATTTTTCAAACATCCAACTTTTTTAGTCCTTGTCCGATTTCTTTCAAACTTTCACCATCATGTTTTTAATATTTTTCTGCTTTCACACAAAACATCTTACTACCAAGGTTGGATTGCCCTTTAATATTAAAAAGTGGTTTATGAATTTAGTAGTGCCAAAGAGCTAAATAATTATTCCTATCTCTCTTGCATTTTCTGCAGATTTCTCGTGGAAGGTGGTACGAAGGCGAATCTGGCTCTCGATATATCAGTCAAATGGGCCTAGAAAAGGTGAGTTTCATCTTGATGGAAAGATAAAGAATAATCACTGAGGTAAATATATATATTCCCATGTGGTAGAACATTATAATAGAGATGGATTGCTCTTAAAGGGCTCTCATGTTTTTCAAATATAACGGAAGTAGATGACTCGGGCCAAGAGATTTTATCCACATGTTTGTGTGGTTCAATTTGTACATAAATGTATGTGCAGGTTGGTCTGGTATGTGATGCTTATGTTCATAATTTTGTTTCATTTAAAAGCTCATAGCACACTTATCCTTCGCAAAATCAAAATTTTCCAAATAGCATCTAGGGCATCTAGTTGATGTCAAAGTACAGTTCTGCTACCACTATTCTGCTTAAACACAACCATCTCTATACATGGTCTGTGGATTCCTCTCTGAGTTCCTTGCAGAGTTTTAGAAAAATTGTTTCTTGTCTAATGCTTCATTTTAATTTTTTAATACAAATCTGTTGTGCAGTTCTCTTATGAGGCCAGTGAAGTACAACTTACCTTCCTGCGTCTGCTGTCCACAAGGGCTCACCAGAACGTCACCTACCACTGTAAGAACTCTGTGGCTGTACGTGATAGACAGACTGGATCAACAGAGCAGGCTCTGAGACTCATGACAACATCAGATGTTGAGTTATCATTGGATGCACCCAGCCTGGAGCAATACGAAGTTATTGAAGATGGATGTAAAGTAAGTTATTGTGTCATCTCTTCAAATGTATTGTTAAATGGGAGTGTTGAGTATTGGTGAAAGAAAACAAAATATTCTGTGAGCAATACCTTGTTTTAATTGACATCTGGTCATGAGATTATATTTTGAAAGAATATGTCTGGTAGCAATTTGGTGTATACTATGAGGTTTTGGAATCAACCATATGATATGAAATTGACTTAATCTGGCTGAAAGTCACTAGCAACACACTGAGAAATGTGTACATGGGACTATGCGCACATGTAGCTTGATTGGTTGTTCCACACTTTTCAGCTATTCATCGTCATATACAGCCCTGGAAAAAATTATTAGACCAAGCTTCTGTAATAAAGGTACTATAATATGCATTCAAACTAATGAAAATGATTTGTATTTGTATTTCATGGAATGAATTCCAGCAAATTCCAGCAAATTCCAGCAATTGTACCTTGCTTTTATGAAATTTTTATTTCCTTCTTACCACAAATGTAACACTTTCAGTAACCATTCTTGGTAATTTTTTTCATGGCTGATAATTTTTTCCATGGCTGTATTTTATTTGAGAGCATTTTAAAAGCAGTCCTTTTCAGGGACATTTCTTCTGTGATATTTTTCTAGACTGACATAAAAAGAATGGGAAAACTTACAAATTATTTTTCACCTTTATCAGAAATTGACCTTCTTTTTAACATGTTACCATCTAAAGTAGATCAAGATGCAAGCAAAAATGTGTATATTTGTTACGATACATGTTTGAAATCCTGTTGATGGGAATATAAAAAAAATGCACAAAAAAAATTGTTCTTCTTTGTTTACAACCATTTTTTTTCTTTGTTTATCTCTCACAGGATCGTTCAGCAGAATGGAGCCAGACTGTTATAAACTATTCCACCAGGAGAAACACTCGTCTTCCAATTGTTGATGTTGCTCCTTCAGATATCGGAGGAGAAGGTCAAGAATTCGGTATTACTCTGGGACCAGTCTGTTTCTCATAGGTCCTGACCTCTTTGAACTATCTTGAACAGTCTTTGGAATAACAGCAGCAAAAAAATGATAAAATTTGAAGACTATTTATCATGTTCTCTGGCAGCCTCAAAAAAATTGGAGCAACCCTTTCTCGTCTCGTGTGGTTTTTGTTTTGAAGATTGAAATTCTAGCCATGGTGTTTGCAAAGCAATAATGAAATATCTGTGGGGAAGCTTCTTGTTTTTGTGGCTTGAAATTTATCCAAAAAAGACAAGGACAAAATTAAAGACTCCAGTGACACGATTTTCTTCTGAAGGCTGACCAGACATTTAAAAGCTGATTTGAATACATGATATTGTATCTCACCAATCTATTCAATGATATGAAAAATGTGCCTTATGAGATTTGAACGACAAGTCAAAATATGATCAAAATATAAACTATTTTTATACTCATCATATTCTTCATAATCGTGTTGTAATGTTAGTTTGATGCTTTCCATCTTATGCATGTCCATGTCTCCTTGATTTTGGTGTGGGAGTGTACATGGTATTCGTGTGCTCTCTTGTGCCTCTTTTATTTTTTATTGATTGAATTGCTTTGAAATGGTGCTAGCTCTCTAGTCTGTCAGATAAAAGTGGACTCCCTTGCGCTGACTCTAGAAGCCTTTCTTAGTAGAAATAGAACTTAATGTCTCCTACTGTTTCCCCAGAAGTCTTTGACCTTCTTGACGAAGGTTGTTTGTATTGTCTTTCGTCTATGTTACCCATAGTTTTTCACCTTGTGTATTTTTATTGTACAAAAGATTTTTTTTTTTTAATTGATTAGAATGCTCACCCGGGATAATGGACAGTGAAGGAAATTAACATAGAATTACAGCCAAGCATTTAAAAAATTTTGCGCTATGCAGAAATACTTCTACATGTATTTTTATCTCAAAAAGAAGTTCTCTATACTTACAGTACATGGTATTTGTAGTTCATCAACTATGCAAATTCAGAGATGTTCTATTTTGTCATGTTAAAGAATTATTTTTCTAATGCAACATTGTATACTGTTGAATAGATTGGTTTATACAATGTGTTGTGTGAGATTATTGATTAATAAAAGAGCTTCCCTACAAAGTAAAGATTTTTTTCTCTTTTTTTGTCAGTGTGGTTTACAAGAAAATTGATGAGTTCTGTGATTGCATTTTTGTCGTTTTAAATGTACTGCTTGACATTTGGTTGAATAATATCTTTTTTCAGTTTAAAAAAAATATGGTCAAAAATGAATCAGGCTTAATGATTATTTATAGTGCAAATTCAACCTCTTGTTAGAAATGTTGTACACTGTATTCTATAATAGGCAAATGAAGTCCTTGACCAAAAATCTTGACTCTGAAGTCTGAAAATCAGAACTGTTTTATTATGGATGTGAGGATGAGGATTTATGATGATGGTGGTGACGAAAATGGTGATGGTTGTGGTGATGAAGATGGTGTTGGTGATAATGATGATGATCATGATGATGAGGACTTCAGTGATGGTTGCAGTGATGGAGATGGTGTTGGTGATAATGATGATGATCATGATGATGAGGACTTGTTATACATGTAATAATAACAGTGATGGTGGTGGTGATGGAGATGGTGGTGGTGATGGAGATGGTGTTGGTGATAATGATGATCATGATGATGAGGACTTCAGTGATGGTTGCAGTGATGGAGATGGTGTTGGTGATGATGATGATCATGATGATGAGGACTTGTTATACATGTAATAATAACAGTGATGGTGGTGGTGATGGAGATGGTGTTGGTGATGGAGATGGTGTTGGTGATAATGATGATCATGATGATGAGGACTTCAGTGATGGTTGCAGTGATGGAGATGGTGTTGGTGATAATGATGATGATCATGATGATGAGGACTTGTTATACATGTAATAATAACAGTGATGGTGGTGGTGATGGAGATGGTGTTGGTGATGGAGATGGTGTTGGTGATAATGATGATCATGATGATGAGGACTTCAGTGATGGTTGTGGTGATTGAGATGGTGTTGGTGATAATGATGATCATGATGAGATGACTTCAGTGATGGTTGCAGTGATGGAGATGGTGTTGGTGATAATGATGATGATCATGATGATGAGGACTTCAGTGATGGTTGTGGTGTTGGTGATAATGATGATAATCATGATGATGAGGTCTTGTGATACATGTAATAATAACAGTGATGGTGGTGGTGGTGGTGGTGGAGGAGGCGATGAGGTGGCGGCCACTGTAGGCTACAGTGTAGGGGTATAAAAGTGATCCTCGCAATGATTAAAGTCTGTTTAAAAAAATAATAAATAATGAAAAAAATTGTTGGTTGATAATAGTCAAAATTGACTGCCGTATAACACTAATCAACAACAACAACTGCGGATGAATGATAGTTATTCTGAAGTTGATGAGAAAGGTGATGTTGAAGATGATGGAGATGTTGGCGGTTGTCTTGGTCTTGATGATGAAGATGGTGATGACAATAGGAGTGATAATGAGAACAGACAATGATAATGATATCAAACCAAATTCTGGTTGTCCAGACAACTATGAATCAATTCCAAGTGAGCATTAACAGAAATACAAAGCAATTCCCCCTCTTTTATAAATGACATGGATTTGTGTTATACATGTATCTTTATCGAATGACATAACTATAAATGGTATACATGTATATATAGTTGCTGTCTTTTAGAAATACATGTACACTTTCTTAGAAATAAAAAAAATCACAAACATTAAAAAATCAACGGTAAAGAATGATCAGAGAATTTTACAAACTGTTTCAAGTAGCAAAAACAATTTGATGAAATTTCTTGGAAGTACATGTTATGTTGTATTGGGGTTGTAATGAAGACATTATTTGTACAAAAGAGAAGACATATATATACATGTATATCCAGTAGGTAAAATTTAAAAAAAAATTGTGCAGATTCTCTCTTGTTGAAAAGCCCATCAGTAAACAATACCATAGTAATTTTAAAAAAGAAATAAACGCATTAATAAATAAAGAGCGGTTGACCTTATATGTGTTCCATTACTCAACACGTCACAAAGTTACTAGTATGAGCTTGGACGCCAATCCATTTTTAACGTCACAAATATTGCGCGTTTTGTCTATGGTGATTACTCTATTTACATTTATTATGACCAATTATTATTTAGTCAATTGCGAATCCAGTCGGTATACTGAGTAGTTAGTAAAGGTGTTCGAATTTATTTTGAACAAAATGGGGTGTATTATGGAGCATACTATTTCACCGTGAGGATGATCTCGATGGTCCGTCGGTACTGGATTCAACCAGGGTTTCGTCGAGGAGAAGATATCTTCTCTGACGTCGGATGCTTATCTGAGAAGTTGGGGTAGGAGATGGTGGTGTGAAACATGATAAGAACACCTTGAAAATGTCGAAGTCCATAATTCATAAACGAGCCGTGATATGGGATATGACATTTTCAAAAGAGGTGGGCCAGACCAGAATAAGGTACGTAGGTTAATGAGAGAGAGAGAGAGAGAGAGAGAGAGAGAGAGAAAGAGAGAGAAAAGGAGAAAAAGAGGGGAAGAAAGAGAGAAGTGATGGAGGCGGAGAAAATAAGAGAGAGAGAAGAGGGATGGAGAGAGGGGAGAAAGAAAGGGGGAGAGAGAGAAGAGGAGAGAGAGGGGGAGAGAGAGAGAGAGAGGGGGAGAGAGGGAGAGAGAGAAAGAGAGAAAGAGACTATACAAATCTTATTACCCTTGGAGCAAATAACTTACAAGCAAATCTTTCACTTTGAGCTCCTCCATATTTCACTCTTATTTTCGCTTAGTCCTTTCAATTAATAATGTAAGCAAACAATTATATGAGGTACATACCTACTGTAAGTCTCTGACAATAAAATCATTTCATGTTTGTACCATTCATTTTGTGAAAAAATGTAAAACGTGAACTGTGGTACTGGAATATCAAAATAAACTTGAAACTGAAACTGAAATATATTATACAGAAACATGCTTTCCGTTGGTTTTACATAGCGATGAAAACGTATCGCGTGCTGAGTGCCAGATCGGCGTTAAGACTAAAATGTGAGTAATTATGCCATTACATGATAGCAAGCAAATAAACGAGAATTAATACAAGAAACGCTATTTATAAACTATATTTTAACTGGGGCGCGAAATTACGATATCTTGGAGCAATATATGCGAGGAAGCAGAGCAACTGAGCCTTAGAGAATTTCCGCATTTTTAACCATTTAAAAAACTTTATTTCTAATGCATTCAATGCGGATTGGGGGCGTATAATCCTGATTAAAATCACAAAATTTTCATCATTTTATTCTCTTTTTCTTTCTCTCTTTTGCGTTTTTGTGCCATCCTCCTAAAAAAATATCGCACCCGGCGGGGCACATGCCCCCTGCCCCGAAGATACATCACTTTATGTATGTTGCTGTTATTTCATTGTTCTTAAGCGCCGCAAACCTTTTATTCTTTTATTGGGTCCATGAAATAACCGCTGTTTTCCTTCGTTATTTCTCTCACCACTTTCGATCTAATTTACGAATCAAATTGCAAACATCACATCACACATAAAGACAGACAAAACATATAAGATAAAACTAAATTGCCAGCAGTTCTCTATCTCTCTTTATTAAATGAAATTCCGCCAGCTGTAGATAATGTCCTAATGATAATTTGATTGGAGCACCTGCGTAAAGCATTAAATACAATTTGTCAATTGTGAGATAACCCTTTCTTAATGTGTTTTTTGGGATGGTGGTTAGGAAGTGAAGGTGTTAAAAGCAATGTGATTGATGTACGCATACTAAGCTGATTGGCATGGCAGATGTACCATTCTATGTGCACCAGAAGATGACGACATGAAACTTAAAGCAAGAATAAAGCTGCTTTCCTATCATACAAACAACACACCAGACAATACCAACACTTGGTTCGTAAACAAAAAGATCCTAAATATCTCTTTTCTTAAATGCCTAAGAAAGAATCGGCTAATTATCAATCGGACCAAGGTTATCTAAAACTTGAGCACAAGGATGGGTAAAAGTATTTCATTGAAAAAAGCGGAAATTTGGAAAATTGTACGCACACATAATACATGGCGAATAATACTATCACGAAGCAATCGCATGATAGCTGTTGTGATTATGTATTTAATCCATTATACATTCCATTCAGAAACTGTATAGGGTGTCATATGTTTTAGTTTTAGATTTGTTTTCTATCTTTCTTTCTCAATCTATGATTATTTTTAACTTAAGTTAGCTTATCAATTTATGTAGTGATATCTTATATGAATATTTAAAATATTTTTGTTAAGCACATAGAGATGAAAAGATATGACGCGCTATTATAAGCTCGATAATATTATTATCTCTCAACTAACACGTTCTTCATTACTTTGAAACATTTCTAGCTGTCCCTAAATATCTATTTCTCTGATTCAACCCTTCTAAATTTATTGGCTTATAAAAAAAAATCAAATCAACTGGTTATCAACCTTGACTTCCTCTTTATATTGTGTAATCATGAAGCGCACTTTTTAAAGAACATGTGAACTCATACTACGCATGCGTAAGGAGTATTGTTCCCTGATAAAAAAATTAAATAAATGAGGAGGATATATAAAATCACTTTTAAGCAAGAAAAACTTCAAACCTATCTGAAATGGAGAGCTCGCCGATCTTCAACGATATTCCGTCTCGTTTGTACTGAGAGGAACTTTGGTGAGGATATCGCAAACAAGCGAAGTATTTTTTTTTCTAAACGTAACGGATCGCGCTACAAAAGGCAAAACAGGAAAGACTCCAATCATGTTTAGTTTTGAGGACCACGGTCACCGAAAAATATCGCTTCTTTTGATAGCTGTGATTCTGGCAACCTGCTCTTCATTTTGTCATGCTCAACATTCGCCAGGTAATATTATTTTCATATTTTATCTTCGTTACTGTGCAGACGTCATAAGAATATTATGATGAAATGGACTTTATCATTGTTATGAAGAGGGGGGAGGGTGAGAGAATGTTTTCAAGTAAAATTTCTTTCTTATATACTTTACATCTAGGAAAAAAAGGAACACCATATTTCAATCTCAATAATGACCTTTGAAGGTTACAAAAAAAGAGTAATTGGATTGAGTATGAACAATTATAATTTTACTGAACGATTTGTACGTTGATTTTTTAAGTCAGTGTTGTCGTAATGAGACTGGAAGATGTGATACGGCTTGAGCAATTTAAAATGTTCGATATGAATTTTAATCAACCTAAATATCCCTTTGAAGATAATATATGATTATGGTTAGTTTAAAGGGAAATCCAAACCATATAATAATTTGATTTGTGTGAAAGCAGGAAAACCTGAGAAGCAGATTGGTGAAAGTTTGAACGAAATCGAACAAGCAATAAGAAAATTATGATATTTTAAACGATGTAATCAATACATATGGTTATTTCAAATTTGCCGAATCGGTACAATCACTACATGTGATGTAGCGGCTGTCAACTTTCCCATTCGCTTCAACACACAAAATGAATAAAATATCAATTTTTCAAACTGTATAACTTTGGAGGACCTATAACAATATGCTATCTACAATATATTTGGAGTACTGGCCAGATGGTATAGGCGCTCAGGAGAAAACCGGAATTTAGTGATATTTTGGTGTACGACGAATGGGAGATTTTTTATGTTTTTAAGAATATTTGATTACTTCCTTTTTCAAAATAACATTTTCACAATAATCAAAGTAAAATACACAAACAAATATATTCACATGCCAGTATCATTGTGCCAAATTACATAATAATAACAATAAGTAACCATAATATTTTACATGCATGTATTAAAGAGTAAATTATGCAAAATCTGGAAGTTTTTATTGTGATAAAATAGAAAAGGAAGAAAATGAGAAGAAGAAGAAAAAAAAAAGGGAAAAGCCCCCCCCCCATTGTGTCCGTTGTTCCGCCTCAGATTTTAAAAGACTACAGTTCAGAATTTTCTTCATGATTTTGATGTTATTAAGCACACTTAGCTCCCAATGTCCATCCCTTCGTCCCGGAAATCAAAATTTTCCCATTTTCTAAGGTGTAATGAGAGGGTACCTCTCTCCAAAGCCAATTTTTTCTCTTCTAATCGATTGTCTGCATCATTGCTTTAATTTCTTTTTCGGTCGGAGGTGTCGCTCTTTTCCTACATTGGAAAGTCATATATTTAACTAATAGAATAAGATGATTTACTAAATTTTCTCTACCCACATTTTCCATATTAATTCCTAAATAAATTTTCTCCCAGTTCAAATCTTTAAAAATAGGATACTTGACTTCAGTGCTAACCTTTTCCCACATATTTTGAATGTTAACACACTCGTAAAAAACATGACTATATGTTTCCTCTTCTTTCTTACAAAAGGAACAACAATTGTTTTGAACTACACCAAAACGATACAAATGATGGTTTGTATAAAAAATGCTATGTAACATTTTGAATTTTCGATAAATAGAATAAACAGATACGGTGATACTGGGTCACCTTGTCTTACTCCCCTTTCTATTCTAAAATAACCTGTTGAATTTCCCCCATTTAAAACACAACTAAGAGCATTATTATACATTACTTTGATCCATTTGCGAAATAACTGTCCAAATCCAAACTATTTTAGCACTTTTTGTAAAAAATATGTGAAACAGAGTCGAATGCTTTCTCGAAATCCACTGCTACTAAATATCCGGGTATGTTGTTATGCGTCGTAAAAAATAACATATCATCAATCAACCTTATTGCTTCACCGATATTCCTATTTTGCCTGTAACCAACTTGATCCGGTAAAATTACCTCTTCTAAAACTTCCTTAATTCTAATTGACAAAATTTTCGAAAGAATTTTATAATCTAAATTTAACAAGGATATTGGTCTATAATTTTTAATTATTAATGGATCCTTTCCTTCTTTTTCAATTAAAATAATTATCGCTTGCCTCTGAGATGCAGCTAACTCACCATGACAAAATGCTTCGTTCAAGGATCCTACAACTAAACCCCCTACCGCAGGCCAAAATATATTATAAAATTCCAGTGTTAAGCCATCATTACCTGGTGACTTATTAAGTTTCATTTGCATAAGTGCTGCTAAACATTCCCCTTCCGTAATAATTCCTTCACACTGCTCTTTGGATTCTCTACTTAACCTAGGTAAATCTTTCAAAAAGAGATGTAACCCTGCATCTGTATCTTTTTTCTAATATATCTGGCTTCGCATATAATTGACTATAGAATGTTTTAATTTCTTGATTAATTTCCTTCTCATCACAACTTATACATTCACCCGTTACAAACAATCTCCGTATCATGCTTTTCTTTTTATTGGACTTAAGTAGCTGATTAAAATAATGACAATTTCTTTCACCATTTTCATACCACAATGCCCTCGACCTTATTTTAATCCCTCGTTAGTGTAATCATATAGCGCCTGTAAGCCTCTCCGTTTACAATCTAACGATTCCAAAATCTGGGCATCTGTCCCATCTAACAATAACCTTTCTAATTCATGAATTTCTTTTTCTAAAGTATCAATACGTTGTCTCCTAACTTTTGCCTTCTGTTTAGAGTATTTTTGAGTAAAGCTTCTTATTTTCATTTTAATAAAGTCCCATAACACTCGCTTGTCATTTATTTCTGATTTAAACTCACTTTTTAGCTGTTTCTCCTGTTTCATTTGGTTAACATATGTAATGTCATTGCATAAGCTACTATTAAATTTCCAATATGAATGTCCGTTTTTCTTTTCATTCTTCTTACTTTTCATAAACAAAAACACATTAATTGATGAATGATCTGATGCAACAGACGGAATAATTTCGGATCTTGCAATATACCCCTCTAAGCACTCGGATATGATCCAGTAATCCAAACGACTCTGCATAAAAGGATTTTTCTGTTTGTACACTCTTAGAAAAAAATGTTTGTTTGAGCACCTTTAAAAGGTGCTTATATTTGCCACACCAGTGCCACCTTTTAGGGTGTCCCTACACTGTAAAAACTGAAGTGCTGAAACACGAGTGCTAATTGGAAGTTTGCTATTTCTAACACCTCACGTCCCATTTGCGTCTGGGAGATGATAAGGTGCAGAAAATTGAGTGCTAAAAGTAAGTGCTGAATGTTAGGACGCTTGTTTCACACTTCAAGTGCTGACCAACGTCCCGTGATTTAATAAGCGATTTCGTAATTAGGATTTGCGCATGAGCAGATAAAAGTCATTTGACATAAACTGGCATGTTCGTTTAAAATGCACTGAGATAAGCGTCGACTGTGTAATGATTATTCATATATTCATTTAATTATACTTTTCATTAAATCCACTGAAAAGCAACAAAGTGTTCATTGATGGTTGGTATTTGACAGTCTGCCAAATGATAACCAACTTGCAACAATGCGCTTTCCCAAGTGTTCATTGACGTGCTATTCTAGTCACCTGGTCTACGATGTCTTTCTTTCATAGAGTTTGAATTCTTTAGGTTGCTATGTCGGGCAAGCTAACGTATTATCTTTCTTTGAAAAGATGCCTATCCTAATGAAAAAGGGAAAGGTCATTTGCGAAAAGTTGCTCATGGGCCAATAGACCTGTTTACTCAGTGATTCAAATTTATGGATGTTTCTTTCCTAGGGACCTAGGACATGTTATTAATGAATGAACTACAGTACTTGGAATCGAGTTTGCATACATTACTTGTTGCTATGTCTGACAAGCCTGTGGCAAGCTTTCAGGTTGTCAAGAACAACCTTTGTTTCAAAAGTATGTATAAAATTTGAATCACTTATTAGTAAACAGGTCTATTACGAAATCGGTTATTACGCAACTGTAGTGCAAGAGCCATCATCTGCTGCACAGGCATGGCGTGGTAAGTAAAACTCTAAGACATTAAATTTAGAACTTCTGTAATTTTATGCGGATAAAGGTATCAAATAATATGATAATTACATTAATTTTTGTGGTGGTGGATATGAAACATGATGAAAAGCAATGAAGTGGAAATGCCATGTTTCAGCGTGTGGCCAACCGTCTACGGTACGCGTTGTCGACGTTGACATGAAAATTGTTGATCAGCCAGGCATGGGGCGCGATCGACCGCACGGGCCGGGGCCGGGCCTGGGAAGTTTGGAAGGCAGTGTGTGTGCTTTTTTTCGTCACGATTGTGGATTGCCGAAATGGAACAATTAAACATCCGAAATTGCCACTTCTTGGTCTAAAGTAATTCTCAGATGATTAAATCCACATGCCATGGTTTTAGTCGATATCATCTATGTATATAACCAGTTCATATCAATCTAAAAACAAAATCTAGACCTTAGTGTAGGGCTGTTTAACAGACTATAGAAGAGTGAGTTTTCAGCACTACAGGTGTGATTTTGTGCATACTGTTTGTGTGTGTTCTTTAGCACTATATTGGGTGCAAAAGTGTTAGCACTAGTAGTGCCGTTTTGGGGGCTCTAAAATGAGTTATTTAATGCACTAGAAGTGTTGTTTTTGCGAGCTGCATGCGTCTAATAGCACCAGAAGTGTAAAAGGCTTACACTTAAAGTGTTTAAAGTAGCACTTGGACTGGTGTTGAATTATAGCACTTGTACAAGTGCTACTTTAGCACAATTTGTGCAGTCCCTATGCATGCCCTTACGGGTGCTTCCTCCAAATCTTGAGGTGCTAATAATAGCACTTTATTTTTTAGAGTGTAAGCAACTTTTGAAAAGGTTTTCATCGACTCCTTTAAAGGTGTTCATCACGAGCACTGGCAAAGAGCTAGCCTACTCTTGAGCAATATTTTATCGTCCTTTGAAAAAAATACAATATATCCATAGTAACTGAAATCAATAAATTATAACAACATGCAGTAGAACACATTTATAGAATTTGTATCAAACCAAAGTATTTTGAAAATGACGAATGTAGATAGATATTATCGTGGACATGTTTAAATAATATCTACAGTTTATGATAAAGACTAATACGCATAACAAAAGGTGGAGAAATCTAAGCTCAATGGCTAAGGTCCTTTTAATGGAACTTGTAGACACCTTTTCAATCCGGCACCAGTTTGGAGCTAATGAGTACCCCATAAGCACCATTTTTTTCTGAGAGTGTATGTAAATTGTCTCTTAAGCGGGTTTCTCTTCCTCTAAATATCTATAAGATTAGGCCTATATGTATCCATAAACTCATCCATTTGTGCATTAAATCTATTTTGAACTCTATGTAAAGAATTCCCCATATAATCTAAATCGAAATTCCTTATCATATTAAAATCTATTATTATTGAGCTTTTATTTATATTTACTTTATCTATCTCTCGTACTATTTTACATAAAAGTTGTCTTTGCTGAGCTTCTTTATCCCTGGTGGGAAAGTAAACGTTACACAGAATAACATTCAACTCTTGAATGACACATTGTAATATGATATACCTACCTCCTAAATCCTGCACAATATTGTTAACCTTAAAATCTATTGAGGGGTTTATTAAGGTTAAAACGCCTTTACTATGGTTTGTACCGTGGCTGAAAAAGCACGGGCCATTCCACATTGAGCCCCATCTTCAACATCCTTGGTGCTGTATGTTTCTTGCATAAAAACAATATCTGCTCTTTTTTCTCTACACCATGATAATAATCCTCCTCTTTTACTAATATCTCTGATCCCTCTAACAATGATCGAGAAACAATTGTCTGATATATTAAAAGCTTAACATTCCTCCTCCATCATTTTGAGAAAGTATGGATCAACTTAAGCTTCCGCATCAGAAGGACGGACAAGGGGAGCAATGGCACAGTATGGCAATTGTTGACTTCCAACACATTACATACAAACTACTTACTTCAAAATTTCTGAACATTATTTAAAAAAACTGGGCAGAACAACAAGCCAGTGATCAAGGAAAGAATGAGAGAAAGGAAGAAAAAAAAAGGGGGAGAAAAAAAAGAGGGGGCAGAAGGTTTGTATAAGAAAAATGTATATATTGACCAGGAAAAAAAGCAAAGGGAAACTTGACCTCGATTTACAGGACCCTTCTTCCTCCATTAAGAACAAAACAGCAAAAAGAAGGAAGAAAAAAAATCACTTTAAAGTTATAAGCTTGGCCGCTTCATGGTTGATTTAAACCAAGGTGATGCATGAGTATATCACTTACAATGCACATGTAAACAAAAGGGGGAAAATACACTGCGACCAACTATACTTCATATTTACATGGGAATATTCCCAAACTTGCTCATTGCCGAGATAAACATGTTATGTGGCAATTGGTTTCTGTATAAAAAGCATTATTACATTTAAAGGGATACGCCACCGGGCGGCCGTGGGGGAAAGTCAGGATTGCGTAAGCCCAATTCACTCGTACACAAAGTTTGTGCGTCGAACGCGTCCGTTGGACTAAGTGGGATTACATTTCGACTGCACGAAGCCGACCGAATCTCGCACGAGAGCTTGAGCTCAGGTGGAGCGTACATGTTTGTGCGGCGACGAGTCTATCCGAGGTTTGCGCCCCGAGGGGCAACGGCATGATCAGGTAACGATCACGGTGCCCTCTCGCGGCATGAAAACGTCCACAATCTGCGGTTGAGTATCCCTTTAAACAAAATGTTATATTGAGAATAAAAAAGAGCAAAAAAGTACAACACAACCATTAACAGTGAACCTGTTTACAGCATAATTAGATCGGCAATGGTCAAATCAGATTCAAACTCATGACAGCTGTTTATAACTTGCAATGAAACCTGAAATTATATATTAACATGCAAATTTCTTTCTTGAAACGACAATTAATAATATATTATCACCAGTATTATGACCCTAAAAATAAAGTTGATTACATACAATCCCCCCCCCCCCTCACACACGCATCCCCAACCACATATGAACACAGAACTATTAAGATTTCCAGCGATTTCACTGGCTTGAATGTCAATGCAAATCTTACAAAACCACAATTAATGCTTTGAAAAATAGAATTTGCATATAAATCAAGCTAACTGTATAAGCTTCCAAAATTCATAACCCATAATGTTACTGAACATATTACATGAAAATCTCAAATTCTCTCCCTAGAATATTAATCATTTAAAGGAAAGTGAAAAAAAGGGGGGATTTTTTTGTTCTCACTAGCTTAGGAAAAATGAGCCAAAACCAATCGATTCATCAAAATAATTGCCAATTTGAGATTCGCATAGATGCAGTAACCTCATTATTTGAAATACACACAATGTATTCATAACTTTCTAATTCCTTGTCCAATTTCTTTCGAACTCTCGCAATCCTGTTTCTCTTATTTTTTTCTTTCACACAAATCAACTTTTTAGACAGGTTGGTTTTCCCTTTAATATAAAACTTCATTGGCTATTAACTAAAATATTGTATAATAATAACATACAATGAAAAATACTGCCTTCTTATGAAGCACTGATCGTGTCCGTTCACAAAATGACTTTGGTGGCACTCTACCAGTTGTCCATTTACACCTGGGTGGAGAGTGGCAAAAAGTATATTAATGTTTTTGCCAAAGAACATAAGTGCCAGGCTATCACCATTGGGATTCCTCAAGCTCGCCGTTGAAAGTCAAGGTAATGAACACTATAAGATACACGAACATCTCTAAATTAGAATGGCGGCGATCCCTCAGAGCATAGCACTGACCCTTTACTGGTTCATGTCAATAATATCCGTAAGGTGTAAATATCTGATGATGATGATTTTTTAAAAAATGATATCACTATTACTCATCAAATCAATAATGAGGAGAGGTGGTGGCTCAGATAGAGCAGTGGTCTCGTATAACTGGGAGATCAAACAAAAACCTTCAAGTTAATGAGCTGGTGCCCTTTGGTAAGGCATAAATCATCATTACCAAGTCCCTCGGATAGGACTAAGAACCGTAGGCTTCCGGTTGCTTTCCTACAAACATTTCTTAACATGCAATCAATAATTGCTAAAAACATAAAATAGTAGTCTATGAAAACATGATAGGGTTAGGATTACCTACGGTTAGGGTAACTTATGAATATGGTTAGGGATACCAGTAGTGTTAGGATTAGGACTGGGTTTTGGTCTAAGTTTTGGGTACTAAAAAGCCCATGCATAGGCTTATGCTTCCTCAGTCCCACTCTGATGTATCCCTCTCAAGCCCCCGTGACCTTGAGTAACGCTACCCCAATGATTACTGACAACTTTAAACCACTTGAAAAGAAAGTTAAAATGAGAGGTTACAAATCACGGATCATACATTAGTAATCATCTTTTTTTTCTTCTAGCGATGGACATGATGGATGACTCGATTTCTGTAAGTTTCAGCTCCGGCGATTCTGCCCTACCGTGCGTCTACAGGGATGTTCCCTACATGCATGGAGATTCGTGGAAAATTGACGTATGTACGACTTGTAGTTGCGACAATGCCACTACGACGTGTGTGATTGAGAGTTGCCAACCCGCTTTCTGCCGTGACCCCATCAAGCCCGAAGGAGAGTGTTGCTACTACTGCCCCTTCGGTGAGTAGACGCAATAAAATCAATTTCTTTGAAGATAATAATAGTATGCCCTTTGCGCAAGAAGCGTCAATTGCCTGACGCAGGACGGCGCCAGCGATTGCCGCAGCCTTTGACGTGTTTTGTGACAGTTGATATTGTACAAAAAAGTGAATGGAAAATGAACGGTGTAAATATATCCATGGATGTGTAGTGTATTTACTATAATTGTACTCACAGGTTTGATTAGCCCAGGTAAAAAATCCCAATGACGCCTGATGTGCGACGGGCTTTAGAAATCGATATCCAAAATAAAAGTACGGATAACTAAGACATGCACATGGCACTATTCCTTTTTTGAGTTTGCAAAAAATCAAAATTTGCACACACACACACACACACAATTTTTTTAAAATTGAAATTGAGAAGGGGGGGGGGGGGTGGGAGACCCTGTATTTATAGTTATTATATTATACTTATCACTTGATTTGTGTTTACATTTTTGTTTCTTGTACCTGGTGTAATTGATTCTATTTTCTATTGCGGATTAAAATTAGCGGGATCGATTGGCCATAATTAATAACCTTAGTGAATGAATACATGTAGAGTGTGATACATATATACTAAGAGACCATAAAGATCATTTGTGACCCGCCGCCTCAAAACCTACAATAAGTCGCACGGACCACAACGTAGCAAACAGCCCAAAATAGTAAATTTGCTTGGATCAGTCGATTTTCAGTTTTTGATAGAAATGGGTAGTTTCATTATCATTCTATCATGTCTCAAGTTTGTGAGTCGTAATTCGACTTAGAAATATGTTTTTGGGGAATTTTAAAATGACTCCTTTTTTCCACCTGTCGAGCTAATGAATGTTTGGAGAGCTTTTGTAATACTTTCATTCAATGCCAAATTACTACTTTACCTCCAAAGGTATTAAATTGAATTTTGGAGTGAGTAATGAATAGGTCCTCCTGGAGCAGCCTGCCAAAATTCGGCCTAATCTAATAATCCCTTCATACTGCTTGCTACGGTCATTTGAATACCCAGTTTTACTTGGGCGCACACAGAGAGGGAAGGTTTAGCGCTCTTTTGTTCCGAACTTAAATGGCCATTTTCTCTGAATAGGAGTTATTGATTGCTGGTTACATACTGATTCTAAATGTGATATTTAAAGGTGTTATCATTGAGTAAACAAGGCAAGTGATATACCAATGGAAAGCTGAGAATCTCTACGTTCAGAAAATGTATTAAAAACTTTTTGGCGACTTATTGTAGGTTTTGAGGCGTCGGGTCACATTTGGAAAAGTGTTTCCACAATGCTTTCACTATGTGTAACACATAATGATCTAACGCGTCCCAGTGCATTCGCACATAATGAATAACACCACGGAGATGAATTCGAATGTGTTTTATCGTGTTGACAATAGGTACACTCATACCTAAACTACATCTTATGTGTGACACATAAATATCACATTGGGAAAAGAAAACGAATCACAGTGTGACCATAGAGTACTGTGAACACACTGTGGTCACACTGTGTGGACTCTGTTTTCTAATACTGTGTTCATTTAGGTCACCCCCTCTCTCTATCTCTTTCTCTTTCGTTCCCTTCTTGAAATTCTTTCATACCCTCAAGCCCGCCTCACACGAGGCGTCATTTCGATTGCGTCAGTACCTGCGCTAATCGAGCCTGTGAAGGTAATTAACCCTTACGCCAGTTATTTAAAGAATAATTTGCACTGCTAATTTTCCAATCACTCTTTTATGAAGCGCACACGCCCGTACAAGTCACTAACGCGGTTCTAACGACAGTAAATAGAGAGTTTCGAATAGGGACTTTTAGAATTGCACGTCCACTTAGTCGACTGGTACGCAAGGACATCATTCTACGCCACTGCGCATGCGCCACTCGCCCTTTCCCTGTCCTCATCCCTGACTTGCAAAATCGAGAACGTGTATGGCAAGCTTAATGCCCAATAAGTCAGATAAACTAAGTTTATCGCCGATAAACTCAGTTTTTCGAGCGATAAACATAGTTTTTCGAGCGAAAAACTCAGTTTTTCGAGGGAAACTCTGCTTATCAACTGAAAAACTTAGTTTTTCACGATAAACTTAGTTTTTCACTCGAAAAACAGGGTTTTCTCGATAAACAGAGTTTTTCATTTGATATGCAGAGTTTCTCTCGATAAACTCTGTTTATCACTCGAAAAACTATGTTTTACGGTGAAAAACTTAGTTTATCGGCGATAAACTAAGTTTTTCAATTGATAAGCAGAGTTTTTTGATAAACTAAGTTTATCACTTTGAAAAACCTTGTTTATCGAAGTGATAAACAGGGTTTTTCGAAAAACTATGTTTATCAAACGATAAACACAGTTTTTGACTCGAAAAACTATGTTTATCAAACGATAAACACGGTTTTTCGGTGATAAACTAAGTTTATCGGCGAAAAACTCTGTTTATCAATTGATAAACAAGGTTTTCGAAAAACCTTGTTTATCAAACGATAAACAGGGTTTTTCGATATGCAGAGTTATTGTAAATCTACCGCGAGTGGGCGCTACAAAAGTACATAAAGAAACTGGCCTGTGAGCATCGAACTCAAACATAGTCAGCAAAATGCCTTCTTGTGAAGCCATCAACTGTACCGATCGACTTCTTTCTTTCATGTAATATATCTTCTTCAAAGAAATCCATAAGGAAAGCGAAGAGAATAGATAGAAGGAAAAAACAAGGAAATATAAAGAAGGGGAGAGGATAGATGGAAGGAGAAACAAGGAAATACATAAAGAAAGGGGATGATGGAAGGAAAAACGAATAAATCCATAAGGAAAGAGAAGAGGATAGATGGGAGGAAAAACAAAGAAATATATAGGGAAAGGGGGGAGGAACGATGAAAATAAAAACAAAGACATACATAAGGATAGAGAAGAGCATAGATGGAAGGAAAAACAAAGAAATACATAATGAAAGCGAGGAGAATAGATAGAAGGAAAAAGCAAGGAAATATAAAGAAGCGGGAGGATAGATTGAAGGAAAAACAAAGCAACACATAAAGAAAGGGGAGACGATGATAGATGGAAGGAAAAACAGAGAAATCCATAAGGAAAGAGAAGAGGATAGATGGAAAAACAAACATATATAAGGAAATAGAAGAGGATAGATTGGAGGAGAAACAAAGAAATACATAAGGAAAGAACAGAGGATATAGAATTTAATGTATTTTTTGTTTTCCTTTCATCTATCCTTTCCTCTTTCCTTTTTTTTTTTTGCTTTTCCTCTTCTATATCCTCTCCCCTTTCTTTTTGTATTTCTTCGTTTTTCCATCCAACTTTCCCCTCCAGTTTCCTTATATATTTCTTTGTTTTTCCTTCCATATTATCATCTCCTCATTCCATATGAATTTTTCTGTTTTTCCTTTCATCTATATCCTCCCCCCTTTCTTGATGTATTTCTTTGTTTTTTTCTTCCATCTATCCTCTTCTCTTTCCTTTTGTATTTCTTTGTTTTCCCATTTCATATCCTCTTCTCTTTCCTTATGCATTTCTTTATTTTTCCTTCAATCTTTCCTCGTCTCCTTTCCATACTGTATTTCTTTGTGTTTTTCATTTGATCTATCCCCTTCTCTTTCCTTATGTATTTCTTTGTTTTTGTTTCCTTTTCTTCTATCTTTTCCTCTTTCCTTTTTTTTTTTTGCTTTTCCTCTTCTATATCCTCTCCCCTTTCTTTTTGTATTTCTTCGTTTTTCCATCCAACTTTCCCCTCCAGTTTCCTTATATATTTCTTTGTTTTTCCTTCCATATTATCATCTCCTCATTCCATATGAATTTTTCTGTTTTTCCTTTCATCTATATCCTCCCCCCTTTCTTGATGTATTTCTTTGTTTTTTTCTTCCATCTATCCTCTTCTCTTTCCTTTTGTATTTCTTTGTTTTCCCATTTCATATCCTCTTCTCTTTCCTTATGCATTTCTTTATTTTTCCTTCAATCTTTCCTCGTCTCCTTTCCATACTGTATTTCTTTGTGTTTTTCATTTGATCTATCCCCTTCTCTTTCCTTATGTATTTCTTTGTTTTTGTTTCCTTTTCTTCTATCTTTTCCTACCATTGTTGTGAGTGTGCGCTTGAAAAGGAAAGAGAAGAAGATTACATTAAATGAAAGAAAGAAGTCGATCAGTACATCACAAGAAGGCATTTTGCTGACTATGTTTGAGTTCGATGCTCACAGGCCAGTTTCTTTATGTCAGTGCCGTATATAGAGAGAGTCTGGCCAACTCGGTTTCAGTTGGGTAGCAACATGGCGTATATTCCTTTGTTATGTATTAAAAGCTTGCAACAAAGGAATATGCGCCATGTTGTTACCCAACTGGAGCCGAGTTGGCCAGACTCTACATACGGCATCTATATATCTCTATCTATATACGGCACCGCTTTATGTACTTTTGTAGCGCCCACACTCGGTAAATTTAGAATAACTCTGCATATCGAAAAACCCTGTTTATCGTTTGATAAACAAGGTTTTTCGAAAAACCTTGTTTATCAATTGATAAACAGAGTTTTTCGCCGATAAACTTAGTTTATCACCGAAAAACCGTGTTTATCGTTTGATAAACATAGTTTTTCGAAAAACCCTGTTTATCACTTCGATAAACAGGGTTTTTCAAAGTGATAAACTTGGTTTATCAAGAAACTCTGCTTATCAATTGAAAAACTGAGTTTTTCGCCGATAAACTTAGTTTATCACCGAAAAACAGAGTTTTTCAAGTGATAAACAAAGTTTATCGAGAGAAACTCTGCATATCAAATGAAAAACTCTGTTTATCGAGAAAAACCCTGTTTATCGGTGATAAACTAAGTTTTTCGAGTGAAAAACTTAGTTTATCGTGAAAAACTAAGTTTATCAGTTGATATGCAGAGTTTCCCTCGAAAAACTCAGTTTATCGGCGATAAACTGAGTTTATCTGACTTATTGGGCATTAGGCTTGCCATACACGTGTTCACTTCGTTTTTGCGGTGCTCCGAAATCTTCGACGAGGTTCGCGTATATGACGTCATCAGAATAGCTCAACTATTATGCTCATCCGTTGAGTGTGTACTTCCTGTTGACGTCGACGGTACGTACACGTCGAGTGAAATCTAAAATGATCAGAACTGTAGTCAACATGGGCAGTCGACGACGTTGACATGCGCGAATTAGTCGACTGGGACGAAGTACTAGTCCACTACTTCTAAAAGTCCCTAGTGTTTCAACGTGAACGCCGTCCTAGATCCTCCCAGCTACAATGGACTGCTTTGTGTTAACTGCACACAAAGTAGGTGAAGCGAGGTTCACGTTTTAGAGAAGACGGCAATACCATGTTGGACGCGTTCTCGATCTGACTAGTGGACGAGGGAGAAGCCAGTGGACGGGTGAGGCGTTTTTGCACAAAGCACGGTATACAGTTAACACAAAGCAGTCCATTGTAGCTGGGAGGATCTAGGACGGCGTTCACGTTGACACATTCGAAAACTCTCTAATGACGCCTCGTGTGAGTGGGGCTTTAGAAACATTTTACGGAGCTCTGGAGAGGGCATGCTTTAAAAAATGATACAAAGTTGCTACAACCACCACTTACAAGTCGTTCCCACCACTTATGGGAATGACTTATAAATGGTGTGAACGACTTACCAAGTGGTAGGAACGACGTAGCAAGTGGTGGAATTGACTAAGTTGTGGTAATTACTTAATATCATTTTTTATCGCGCTCATCCTTTCCCGGGCTCCGTAACATTGCATCAAGCGCTATACAAACGTTTAGTATAATTATTATGTTTTTCTGGTTGGGAGGATACGTTGCTTCTGTAACAGTACCTTTATGTCGTTCTGATCAGATGTGTCTCGAAATGTCTTACAGATGTTAAGGTGAGAAATGTGATCCCTACAATCACCAGCGAAGGCGCCATCTCCGAAGGAGGGGAGAACCAACTCACTCTCGATGTGCCAATCAAGTTCCAAGAAGCCAGAGCTACAACGGGCGTGTCTGGTGAGAACCTATGGACCCTCAGTGCATGGGTTTCTCCGAACCAAGACGGCAGAGGTCAAAGGTAGGAGAATAAATCACTACAAGTCAAGTTCAAGGGTGTCGCTAGTAACATTTCAATAAGGGAAATAGGAATGCATTTGTGATCAAGTTTGCGAAGGATTGGTCTTCGGATCTTAAAGTTTCCCGACAAGGGTAAAGAGAAGATCCCCGAATTTCAAATCTGCCGACAAGTTTATAAAATTACACATTAATTTTGTCGACATTTATGAACTGAAGTCGAGTAGTCGCAACCCATACATTCCCCTCTAGCAATGGCCACGGAAACTTATTGTTCTCTTTAGAAAGGGTTAACAGGATGTAAGTTAACTCACCTCTGAATTTATCTTCATCAAATTTTATTAAGTGTAGCATGTTTATATATCTTTACATAGTGTGGACTGCAAAATATCCTTTCCTTTATGTTCTTTTGAAAAGGTATGGCTACCAAAGTAATACGCTGGATGAGACACAAATGGGACAGACATACACGAAGAAGCAAGGTTTTAAGTTTTCCCCTGTGGAATTCTCTTTTAATGATCCAGTGGCTGAGTGTGATGACATGAGGTATATCTGTACACGTATTGACAAAGGAGACATGCCAATGACCATGAGTAACCTGCCCTTTGAGTTCTCAGGTTATCCTGACGAGACCGCCCTCATCGGCTGTACCGAAGCTCCAGAATGCCAAGGTAATGGCAACGATATAACTATGAAATTGTAAAATGTGATTTGATTTGTACAAGTCATTCAATTCAAACATGTGAACTATAATCAGAAGCATTTCGAATATAAATCATAAGAAACACTACTGTCCGAAGCAATTGCCTCACAAAGCTTGATTGAACATTCAGTTTCTTCATCCGTAACTTTGTATGTTATCTAGGCATCGTTGCCCGAGATATTGATTGGAGTCTGGAACCTCTTGAGACGATCTTTCCCGGTCAGGCCACATCTGTTGGCCTCAACAGCACGGTGTTCTTCCGAGAATACAATCCACAGCTTACAGGCGAGCGGCTCTGGCGGATGGGTGTCTTTGGCAGCAGGGACGCTCAAGGAACTGGTGAGCGTTTCAACTACGTGTCTCAAACCCTAAGCGATACACAGCAAGGTACTACGCTGAATGAGGGGAGTTCTCTGCAGTTAACGGACGTTGAAACTCTTTTTGAGATAGGTTCTGTTGGTTGCAACAGCTTTGGATATGTCTGTGTGGAATTCACTGGTGGTGATCACTCCAACCCGTACTACTTCTTTCGCAAAGAAGGTGCTGAAGATTCATCGAGAGCAGCAAATACAATCATCAAATGTAAAGAGCAAGAGTGTTTGTCAAGTAAGTGTCCATGAATTACACTAGGGTTAAATCATTACTATAGTTTCTTGTTGCTTGGTTTCCTACACATGATTTAGAATCCATCTTGTAAAATCATTCCACAAGTAAAATTGACGTTCAACGAGGTCCAGACTATTTTATATGAATAATGAATACCCACTTATTATGATTATTAACAATGTGCCATTCAGCCGATAACAGTGGTGTGATGATATCAAAACTGATTAAATACCCAAATGTTATCACTTCAGAGGCCATCTTCTCGGATCTTGAGGTTGATCTTGGAGATCAGGTACTTATTGAAAATAAGAACAACCCATTGGCTGTCGATTTAACTGGCATTACAACTAATGCGTCGACGAACGTTATGGGAGAAGATTTGTGGATGGTCGGCGTGTACGGCAGTAGGAACCCTTTTGGTTCTGGACCCAAGAGAGGATTCGTCGAACAAGTGTTGAATCCCAGCTCTGCCGCCACTACCCTAAACGAGGGTGAAGACCTACCCTTTGAAGACGTCAGCTTTGATTTTGACATGACGAGGATTGGCTGTACAGAAGCTTCGTATCTCTGTTTCGACCTGGACAAGAATCCTAGGGCCAGTGTTAACTACATCTTTGATGCGCAACCCGATGACTCTGTCACCACCACCTGCGTTGATATGACGTACCGATGCAAAGGTATGTACATGTATGATGAACAATATCAGAATTAATCTTTATGAGACTACATGAATTTTTTTAGCAGTAGTCAAAGTAGCTACGTTATTTTCTATCAACCGTACAATTTTAATACTGGGATGATCATTTGGCTGTCACTTTGATAGGCTGATCTATAAATTGTTAGTAGTAGGCCTCTATCTATGAAGTTGTATGTTACGCCTATGTGAATTCATCTTTCCACCGTCATATAAATCGTTTAACATGTTATGATTATGTACAGGGGCTACAGCTAGGGAGCTGGATTGGATTCTTGATGTCGGTGAGGCAACATTCACTCATCCAACTCCTTTATCGTTGGACGTCGAAGTCCATTTCACACCTGACAGTCCAGCAGTGGCCGGTCAAGACCTGTGGAAGCTTAGCGCCTTTGCTTCTATGAACGGGAATGGCACGGGTCCCCGTAGAGATACGGTCGTTCAGACCCTCGACTCATACAACCAAGCTATGGCGCTTGAGGAAGGAAGACCTCTGGAGTTCTACGGAGTTCAAGTACCTTTCCCCATCTCTGAGCTGGGTTGCGATGACTACGGCTGGTTCTGTCTGGAGTTCCAGAAAGGCGAGCGAGCTAGACCAGAATTCATGTTTGAAACAGTAGGAGATGGCGACACCATCATCTCTTGCAAGGAATACAACTGTAAAGGTATCAGTGACACGCTGTGTGAGTCAGTGATGTTGATAACCAATGCTACTAACATTGTACTTGGCCATCAGCAAAATATATGCCCAGTAATAAATGGGGGTGAGGTACGCACAATCGTTTTAGACCGTTTGTTCCGTGTTATAACATTTTGATTACAGTATCTTTAGGTTAGGTTGGAAACTCGCTGTAGGTTTCCAGCATTTCCAGATATTCTACATCCAATCCTGTCAGCTTAATCAACACCAAGGATGACAACCTGATGGAGCTTCATTCAAGATTCATCCAGTCCCGCCAGATCAACATTTTTAAAGCAATATCAGAGGGGATGACGTTTATCCTCCGTTTTATGCAAGAGATATCTGATACAAAAAGGTAGGCCAAACAATGCTCTCGAACGTGAACGACGCACATTTTTGTTCCAATTGTTACTGCTCATTTAAGAGCAGAATATTTATTTTATTGTCAAAACATAACATTATTAACTTAGGGTAGGTCAGAGACATCTTGGAGGTTTCAAGAATCGAGAAGGACACTGTGTCTTCCCTGACGGATGATAAGACTCCAAGACTCTTTCAACATTCAAGTACCATTACAAGAGCAACAGCATACACCGAACTGTATCCTGGCAACGTACGGTAAGAAAAATATAAAATTATTTTTCTAATCATCATGCTCCATTTTCGTGACGTTGCTATTTTCCTCGTTTTCTGTTTAATTTTTTCAGGTTTCATCATGGAGAAGGTTTCATTGTGTGATTCTTTGAGAGGAGGAAACATCTCACATTTCATTTCAAGATTCCAACACTTGTTGCATAAACATCTTGTCGTTTGGGTAATTTTATAATTCTATAAAAACACTATTAACAATAACTATGGTAAACATATATTTATAAATCATCTCGAAATCTTCGGGGATATTTACAAACGCAATTAAACAATAATTTTACGAAAGACGAAATATCCTTCATACCATATATTTATGTAAAACTGAAAATACTGGAAATGTTGAGGTTGGCACTTCTCGCTCAATAAATGTGAGGGCCAAGACTAACTCACCCTATCAGTCAATATTAAGCTGGTCTGAAATTAGTACGCTTTTGTGAATACTGGTCGTATTAGCAAAACGCCTACAACCTCAATATCATAACATTCTTTAGATAGTGTTTCACCAGTAGTGGATCCGAGGCAGTGGGGGGGGGGGGGGGGGAGGGGTGGGGGAAGGGGAGCACGTGTCCGGGATTCCAAGCAAAACCAAATCTGGTATACCCTAATTACACACAAACACACCCACACACAAAAAAAAATGTGTCCAAAATTGTGTTCGTGTAACCCCGATAAAAAGTTTGGACAAAAAAGGAACCTGAAAATAATGAACGCTTTTCTTTCTTACTTTATTTTTTACGCAAAACGTTTTCGGACCTGTACCCCCTGACCCACTGAAGGAAAATCCCGGACCCGCCACTGATCACACATATTTTTTTTCCCCCTCAAATTAAGTTTCTTCTTCTTTGTTCTTGCAGAGATTCTCCATCATCCTCAAGCGGTCACGTGACAGATCAAGGGACAATCAGGATCAAAGAGCGGAAACTACAATGCCATAATATACTCAATCAAGAAAATAAATTCCTCTTAACACTTTCAATTTAACTCGAATTTAATTAATCCGTTCATTCTAATAGCAAAGTTTGCAGCATCTTTTTACTCACATTTTGATTGGTTATTTGCTCATGTTCACTATTTCCCTTATGAAATTATGGTTTTATTGCAGTCTGTACGTGAAAAAAAAGTTGCACTTTGCGTTCCACAACGCAATGCAGGGTCTATATACATATGTGTACATATTCAATTATTTTGTTTATGTACAAGCGCATAACTTGTAATTCAAAATAATGAAACTGCATTAAAAATATATGATTTCTAATGCGGTTGCATGAATCTGGATGACATATTCGATGTCTTTACAAGAACCAAAGATGAAAAGAATTGTAAAGAGTTATCACATGTATTGCATTATGTGACACAAAGTGCAACTTTTTTCTGGTACCGACTGCAATAAAAACCATGATTTCGTTATGAAAACCATAATCAATTGTTCACAAATAAAAAATAAAAATGTAGATTAGAAAATACTTTGCTTTTTGAATGAACATATTTAAGCAAATGACTCTGAAAAGTGTCGGGGGGATGGATTGTTTTTTGGGTCGAGCATAATTTGCAGCCATGTTAGTTGGTTTTACAATGCACGTATAGGACAAAATTAGGCTTTGACTTTGGATTACTGTAACAATTATTATACACTTAAATGTATTTGTAATACATGATTATGAATACATGCGCATGTGTAGAATATGTAATTAAAAAATAATGATTAAAAGCTTGGTGTATTGACATAAGGCTGAACTTTTATTTTGTAGTTGGTAGATGCATCTTCTCTTTACCTCAAAGTAATACACTCTAAAAAATAAAGTGCTATTTTTTTGCTCAAGATTTGGAGGAAGCACCCGTAAGGGCATGCATAGGGACTGCACAAATTGTGCTAAAGTAGCAATTGTACAAGTGCTATAATTCAACACCAGTCCAAGTGCTACTTTAAACATTTTAAGTGTAAGCCTTTTACACTTCTTGTGCTATTAGACGCATGCAACTCGCAAAAACAACACTTCTAGTGCATTAAATAACTCATTTTAGAGCCCCCAAAACGGCACTACTAGTGCTAACACTTTTGCACACATAGTGCTAAAGAACACACACAAACAGTATGCACAAAATCACACCTGTAGTGCTGAAAACTCACTCTTCTATAGTCTGTTAAACAGCCCTACACTACTTAAAGGTCTAGATTTTGTTTTTTTAGATTGATATGAACTGGTTATATACATAGATGATATCGACTAAAACCATGGCATGTGGATTTAATCATTTGAGAATTACTTTAGACCAAGAAGTGGCAATTTCGGAGGTTTAATTGTTCCATTTCGGCAATCCACAATCGTGACGAAAAAAAGCACACACACTGCCTTCCAAACTTCCCAGGCCCGGTCCCGGCCGATCGCGCCCCATACCTGGCTGCATGATCAACAATTTTCATGTCAACGTCGACAACGCACGTAGACGGTTGGCCACACGCTGAAACATGGCATTTCCACTTCATTGCTTTTCATCATGTTTCATATCCACCACCACCACAAAAATTAATGTAATTATCATATAATTTGATACCTTTATTCGCATAAAATTACAGAAGTTCTAAATTTAATGTCTTAAAGTTTTACTTACCACGCCATGCCTGTGCAGCAGATGATGGCTCTTGCATGCACTACAGTTGGCGTAATAAGCGATTTCGTAATAGACCTGTTTACTAATAAGTGATTCAAATTTTATACATACTTTTGAAACAAAGGTTGTTCTTGACAACCTGAAAGCTTGCCAGAAGCTTGTCAGACATAGCAACAAGTAATGTATGCAAACTCGATTCATGTTAATGATAACATGTTAATGATACCTCGTTACTAGGTCCCCAGGAAAGAAACATCCATAAATTTGAGTCACTGAGTAAACAGGTCTATTGGCCCATGAGCAACTTCGCAAATGACCTTTCCCTTTTTCATTAGGATAGGCATCTTTTCAAAGAAAGATAATACGTTAGCTTGCCCGACATAGCAACCTAAAGAATTCAAACTCTATGAAAGAAAGACATCGTAGACCAGGTGACTAGAATAGCACGTCAATGAACACTTGGGAAAGCGCATATATTAAATCACGGGACGTTGGTCAGCACTTGAAGTGTAAAACAAGCGTCCTAACATTCAGCACTCAATTTTCTGCACCTTATCATCTCCCAGACGAAAATGGCACGTGAGGCGTTAGAAATAGCACGTCAAGTGCAAACTTCCAATTAGCACTCGTGTTTCAGCACTTCAGTTTTTACAGTGTACACAACGTTGGTCAAGGTCAAATATTTGGTGAAAAGGTTTTTTCTCGGTATCTTAATGATTCTACTGATATTCTTGAACAGATTTTCTTGAAAACACCCCTTAAAGCAAAAAGAGGAAAACAAAGTTACAAATAAACCCATCAACAAAATCCAAACTGTCTAAATTTATAGTTTTATCTACATGATTATAACACTTAACGGGTTTCAAGTTATAAACAATTTTCTTTATCGATGAGATAATCATTATCACGTGAGGTAGTATAAATGGGGGGGGGGGGGGGGGTTCTCTTTTTCCGAAGGTTCATTAGTCCGAAAGTGCGTAATTCCGAAACCCAAATTTTCCACAGCATAATTTCGAACATATGTATATTTCAAAATAATGTACGTTATTCTGAAGGTTCGTAATTCGAAAATGAAATAGGGTTCATAATTCCGAAGGTTCGTAATTCCGAAAATGAAACAGGGTTCGTAATTCCGAAAATGAAAAAAAAAGGCGTTCATAACTCTGAAGGTTTGTATTATTCCGAAAACGCAATAGAGCCCTACGCTACTGTTCATAATTACGACCTTCTGGAATATAGAAACCTTTTTCATTTTTTGAATTATGAACCGTTTTTTATTTCCGGAGTAACAAACCTTCGGAAATACGAACTTTCGGAAAAAAGAACCTTCGGGAAAACCGCATGTAACCGTGTAGATACCGGTATGAGTATAAGAAGTCAACTCTAAACCAAGCACCTGGGAACGATTTTGTTACTGGGATGCTGTGAGCAAAAAAAAGTTCCTCAGCATTTTGGGGTCTCTTTTGAAGTCCAAAAATCTCTGACAAGGAAAAAAAAATATATAAAAAGGTCCTCAGCATTTTGGGGTCACTTTTTAACTACTTTTTAGCTGCAGCACCCCCAGCACCCACGGCTCCCAGGGGGCCTAGCTGCTCTAAACATATGGTCTCTCGAAACAAAACTTTATGGGCTTGTGTTTTACTCCCAGAGGTGTATCCTAAACTAATGAAAATTATTTTACCACTTTTCATCATGTCGACTTTCAACAATTGTTTTCATTACGTTTAAAAGTAATATACTGTAGGTTTTCCCCCCAATTTCGTAAAAATTGCACCGATTTAACAATGCAATCATTCAAGTTCGAGCGAATTTGAATGATCACCGAAATCAATATTCAAAAAGTTAACTAGTTCATTCAATTTAATTTCTTTAGCATGCGATTTCATAATTTCATAATTCATAAACAACAGAACTTGTTTATGTCAATTGAATTCGAACGTTCAAAGTGCGAAGGTGCATGTGTGCCTATAAATGAAATTGAAATCGGTATTCGGGATGAAATTGAACGTCTATCCAGCAGGAGCGAAATTGAATGACAACTTCGCGTCGTTAAATTGAATGGATTTCTCTCTAAATTGAATGAAATAAAATTTAAAAGGAATGATATAAAACGAAATTGAATGTTCAAAGAATGAAAATGAACCATGAGAGCAGAGAGTTGACGAAAATCGTTCGGACTTCAACGCCTATTCATGAATTCGAATGCAACTCTGATGAAATCGGGCGGGAAAACCTACACACTTAGAAATAAAGGTACAATTTTGCACCCTTCAAATGCAACACTGGAAGCACCTTTTTGGGTGCAACTTTGCACCCTAAGAAGCTTTTTGCACCTTTAAGGGTGCAGTTAGCAACAATTTGCACCCTTAAAGGGTTCAGAGTTGTACCCTTTAGAAAAGGTACAAATTTGCACCCTTTTGGATGAAAACGTTTCTGCACCCTTAAAGGTGCAAAGTTGTATCTTTTAGGGTGCAAACGGGCATTAAAGGGTGCAAACGAGAACAAAAAGGTGCATTTTTGCACGCTTTCATGTAGGGTGCAAGATTGCACCCAAAAAGGTGCTGCCAGTGTTGCATTTAGGGTGCAAACCTGAAACTTTTTTGGGGTCACTTTTTAACTACTTTTTAGCTACAGCACCCCCAGTATCGTGAGCCTTCTAGGGGTGCTGCGCACCCCCTCAAAAAAGTGTGTATAATAAAATATTTATAAAGCGTATAATAAGCGTTCACTTCTCTATGCGCTGTACATACAAAAATAAAATATAATTAACAACTTTACCTTTAATAGGGCATCTGTATGACATTCAGTTAAGTGCAATCATGTACTCGATTATTTATTGATCTACAAACATGACTACATATTGTAAATCCATTTATATTTATTTCATGTAGATAAGTACTTTTTTATGTACACTGTAAAAACTAAAGTGCTACTTTTAGGGGCATGTATAGTGACTGCACCTGAAATGCTGTTTTAGCACTTGTAGTGTGCTAATTTACCAGCAAAAAAAAATGTGACCGTGGCGAGCCTCGAACCAGGTTCCGCTGATTGAGAGGCGCTGACGTTACCGATAGACTAACGAATGCTTCTTGCAATCCAGTTTAGTCATGGGAGTCAAGTAGATAACATGAACTATGTGGTGTCGTAAATTCACTATGTAACAATATGATCTGCTCTAAATGGTTGGAGGATCGCCAAAATCACGATTTTTTAATGAATGTTTAGCAGTTTAAGGAGCCGGTCCAGCTCCCGTGAAAGTGCTGAAATAGCACGCTGTGTGCATTAAATAGCACTCTGAGTGCAGTCCCTATTCATGCCCTCAAAAAGTGCTACTGTATATACAGCACTTCAGTTTTTACAGTGTATATTCATGTAACATTAATACTCTTTATATTGATGATTATACGGACATTTATATGATGTGCGTAGCAGTGATGAATGACAATTGTCATAAACATGATAAATGTTCAATGTCCTAAAAACAATGAATATTGACAATTTAAAGAATAAATTGTTTATATGAAATATATTTTACTCCATTAGCATGTGTTGTCTTTTTCTTCAGAGTAGCACTCTAAAACCGTAATAAAATAGTATTTTGACTGTTCAATCGAAATGATCAACAAACAATTGCACGTAAAAATTCCCACTGCGCCTTCTCCAGAAACAGTGTTGAAAGAAATAAATTCAAATCGGTATACTTATAATTGGACACGTTATCTTCATCCTGATGGTGCCACGACGTTTTCTTACACTTACCCTGACTGAGATTTACTAGACAAGTTTTAGATAATGGTATGGTTTGCATTGATCATTTCAGTGCAAAATGTATCATTAACTTTCAAGTTTAAATAAGCGCATTTTGACTGTATTTAGAAAGACAAACTTTCCTAAGTCTAAAAGTGATAAATGAAAGGGATGAGAAAAGGGAAGACAGTGAAGGAGACAGAGTGAGAGGGCAGAAAATGGGGAAAGGAGAAAGAAGGGAGAAAATAAAGACGGGCTTACCAGATCTGTACATTGGATTTAACATTGTATTTTACACCACCTAATCTACTATTAGTTAATTTTAAAGTTTCTCTACTTTCATTACCTCTTGGAAGTATTAGGAGGGGTAATAGGGGTTAATGGAATATGTCTGTCATTCTGACAGAGGGATAAATGTCCGGGGATGATAGTCCAGGGGGTAGTTGTCCTGATACAAGATCACAAATCCATATTCTATCGAGGGTTGATGAGTATAGTTTGGAACCAGTGGAGAGAAACTACAGGGGGAACGTGCCCCCAGTGGCATTGCGAACAAAGGGAAAGAGAGAGAGAAAGGCATAGTGAAATGAATGTGGAAAGAAGACGATAATACCCCTTCCCAGACCCATGCACCCCTAGTCCGTGACCCTGTCAATTCGCATGCCATCCACGTAGTTATAGGATGGGTGTCCCGCCCCAGTGACGGGGTTGGGGGGGCACTTTCGACCCGTGCCCCCTTTTGAAAACAAATTGTACATTGTGCACCCCCTTTTAGAACTGATGAACTTTTTTGTTGTTGTTGCTTGTCAGAGAATTTTGGAGGAAAGCGGGACCAAAAAGAAAGAAAAAATTCTCTGAGATTTGTGCCCCACCTTTTACAAAATCCTGCATCCGCCCCTACCCCACCCCCTATGATTCCAGTACCCCTTAATGACGTGGACCCACCCTACGCCACTGACTGGAAGTGAAAACCATGTTACATGCCATCTTAAAACGATGCAATTATAGCCTATCATTTGGCACATTACTTATCATGATGATGAGGCTTCCACATTGGGAAATCTAGGCCATTTTCTTGAAAGTCATTCGTGAAGATGCGAAGGCCATTATATTGGGAAGGACGCCTCGTAGATCATCAAAAACTCTTGAAATGCTGACAGAAGGAAGGTTGATCTGAAAAGAAAAGAAGCTGAGAGGACAAAAAGTGAAGCCCAAATTTAATAACCATCCGTTAATCCACCAGGGAAAAGTAAACGACGTGAGGAAAAAAAAGAAAGAAAGAAAAAGGAATCTTAAAGGTAGTCTTGACTTCTGGTAATGCTGGAAAACAACAATTCTCAGAATCAAACTAATGTTCAAGACAGCAAATCATTGATATTTGCTGAAAAAAATGGAAAGTGTTTAGATATAACAGTTGAATAAAGAGCAATTGGGGAATTAAGCTGGTCATTCGGACCTATAGCGTCAAGCACTAGAACACAATAATAGTGCATAATCATGTCTCGTGTCGTTTTGTGAAATGTTGACAAAAGAAAGGTCGATTTCAAGGAAAAAGAGCTGAAAAGATAAAAAGTGAAGCCCAAATCTAAGCATCCTAATCTCAGTTCAGAATTCTTAAAAGCCATTTTCTCTTGAAATGTGCCCCCACTGACAAAAACTCAACTCTAGCTTGGATTTCTTTGAAAAATAAATAAATCGAAAGCTAACGCTTTAAAATATAAAGCCGTGTGTACAACTGCAGGGGATATACAAATTGGCTTTGACGTCTAAATGTTTTCTCAATAGACACGTCTCCTTCTGTGAAAATACTATTTCGTTACAAGCATGCGATCACAATTAATACCGTCAGCCATTTATAAACCTCCAAATGAAATGAAAATCAGTCCAGGGGATGGAAGAGGATCATCAAAGTAACCGCTGAGCAAATAAAATAGCTCTTCCCAAGATCTCTTCGTCTTTCTTTTCAATGTATAACCAGTGTATTGCTTATGAACTTTTCCCCATGTATCCTGCCATATGTTTTTTTAAATGTACTATATTGAAAGAAAGATGAATAAACTTGAACTTCACTTGATTGATCGGAACAGAAAACTCAGCTGAACAGCCTTTTGTACTTCATTACTAATGTTGTCCCTAATAATTACAAAATGTTTAAGTGTGACAGACAATACATGCGGTGGATCCAGGATTCTGATACGGGGGGGGGGGGGGCACAAGTCCGATAAGCGGCCCCTCAGAGATTTTGAAATAAGCTTTTCAATGAGCTTTTCAAGCACTTTGACATAGATTTACATAAAATGTATCTCATTTCATTAAAACAACGGGCAACAAAAACGTAATATTATATTAGAATGAATTTTGCTTCAGACGCTTCAGACCTTCAAGAAGGAACTCAAGACGTACTTACTTAAGAATTGATTAGTTTCATAATTGTAATTGCTTATACTGTTGAATATTGTTAGTCATATTATGTATATTATATTAGTAATATTTGTTATTACGGAATAAGATATCTATATTTTAATTTTTATCACTTATTATATCGTTAATTATGTCGTAGCAGTAAGCCAAATTTACTAGATAATTTTATGTGTGTAAATCTAACCTTGTTAATTGTAAAGCACATACACTTTCTGTATTATGCGCTTTAAAAGCACAACTTGTTATTATTTTCAGAGTATTGTTTTATATATCACAAGTCCTGTGTCTTGCTTTAAATTATGACTGGATTTGAAGCTACAGATGAAATATAGCATAGTCAGCAGCCGCAAAACAATCGTTATTCGTCAGACTATGTGGGTTTTAACAGAACATCTGCCAAGATCGTTATCGCATTAACTTTGCATTTTGAACTACAGACCTATGCTACAGACATATCTTTTAGTTGTGTGTGTGCGTGTGTGCGCGCGCGCCAGCGTGTGGGTGTGGGTAGGAAATGAATAGTTCTACTGACGGTATACGTCCTCAAACATGGGCTGTCCTGGTGCAATTTTGCCCCCCCCCCCCCAACTAGAACAACAACCTCGGCTGGTTAGGACTTCCATTTCATCAACTTCGACTCTTCTTCGCCAGTACTTGCAAGAGAGAGCTGACTTGGAAGGATCGTCAGCAAAAAAGCTCTCTCAATTTTACTCGGTCCGACTCAAAGATTGTACATCATGTATAGCTTTGGGGACCACCTGCACCGTCAAAGGTGGATACTGCTTTTAGGATTCCTGGCTATAGCAGTACTGACATTCCAGGGAGAAGGTAGGATACCAACATGAAATATTGTGGGTTTTTGTATATAATTTTTGAAACGTGAAATAACTAATCATTAAGCTCTATAAAAACTATCCCGCAATCGGTCCCATTGTTTAAACCAAATCTTGAGTTCTAGTAATGAAACTGTATTTCTTCAGACACTGACCTAAATCAATTCTGAATTGTTTATCAAACATTCATAGAAGAACACAACTCTCATTAGCCTTAAGAGACCGCATGTTATGCACATGGATCGGGACATGTAGCTTGATGTTCTTTATTTGTTCAAGTTCAAGTTTAAGTTCTTTATTAAACACTTTCATAAAAACAAAAACATCGAAATTAAAAGACACTTAAATAAAACACTTCGTACCTCTTGCAAGCTTCTCAAGAAGGATGAACAAACCTTTTAATCCATCTTACGAGTAACATGGTTTAAGACACTTCCCCATCCTCCATTGGGTCTTTTCTTTCCGTTTCTTCGTGAATTTATTATTTTTGTTCTTACTCCTTTTCTTGTGCACCTCCTATTCTGCCCACCGCCCCCCCCCCATTTTTGCCCTATCCACCTTTTTTTTCTTTCTCCAATCAAGCTCAGCGGTTTAGGAAAGATATCTTTTTTCTCTGTTTAAAAAAAAAAGTTATTATGTAAACTATCGCCCAAGGACACCATCGCCCCAGTTCTTGCTTTAGAGGTATTTCCTCCAGCTATGTATGTACTACATAAATGTATTATGTTTGTTAAAAAATGAACATTTCGTTAATTCATTACTTTTTATATACTTGGGAAGTTGGAAATAAATGTCTTTAATTTGTCTTTAAAATATAAATTGTGTTGTATATAATTTTCCCAGACTTAACAGCTGAAGGAAAAACAATTACCACATGTATACGCCTATCATTACAATACTGAATACGCCGCTCCTACAGCGTTTGGAATGAAAATTAATATAAATTCTACCCATTTTACTTTGTCTCCCTCCAGCCCAGGAGTTGTCGATCAGCTTGAGTTCTTCTGGTGAATCACTACTGCCGTGTGTCTATCGAGGGATACCATACCTCCATGGTGAGGACTGGAAGGTGGACGAATGTACAACGTGCCAATGCGACAACGCCACCGTAACCTGTGTGATTGAGAGTTGTCAGCCTGCGTTCTGTGCTGAACCCATAAAACCGGAAGGAGAATGTTGCTTCTTGTGTCCATATAGTAAGTCGTTGTTGTGTGATCCGACATTTCACCGGCGATAATACTTTGTTTTTTATTTCGTGAAAGAGAAAGGGCTCGGGTTAGGTTTCAGGTATCGAATTCCTGCCACGGCAGTAACGTCCTTCGGGAAGACATTATATTTTGCAAAACTCGCAAAGTGAATTCCAAAGGGTTTCTGTTATGAAGGGGAAAAGATTGTGTGTACTGCATATATGCATGGGAACAGTTTGATGATGACCAATACAGAATATATTAATGCATGCATATGTATTGTTCAATTCGACCCAGTTTATGTGACAGTTCTTCCTGTAGAGTATTATGGATGATATGGTGTCTCCAAACTTTGGAATGTGATATTTAATTTATGACTTCTCATTTTGTACAAAGCTTTATTTAGATCAACTTATACCGAACGGAAAGCAAATGTTAGAATGCAAATAAACATGACGAGATAATGCCGGAGACATCTCTGTCCCAAATTCGAACGAACACTAACACCGCCAAAATTGCCGATCTAGCCTATTAATAATATTTTCATAATATCTTTCCTTATTCCAAAGAAAATCTCGTTATAAGGTGGTTTTAGGTTTCTTTTTTTTTTGTCGTGTCGGATTTTCGACGTCTTATCGATTATTTGAGATATTGACCGCTCGAAAATTTTTGTCAAATGCGAAATATGGGGACACAACACCATAAAAATAATATTGTGTTCATTTGTAGACAACTGCAAATAACTAAAATACGAATAAAACCAAGTGATGCCAACTCTAAATCAAATTCAACGAAGTCCAATGTTAACTGCTTCCTCATAGATGTGTTGGCGAAGAAAGTCCTACCTGAAATAACGAGCAGAGACACCATAGCAGAAGGAGGGGACAACCAAGTAAGCCTTGATGTTCCCATCAAGTTTCACGATGCCATGGACACAACAGGAGTCTCCGGGACAGATCTTTGGAAGCTCGGTGCCTGGGCTTCCGCCACTCCCGACGGTAAAGGACCAAGGTAGGCAGGCCTCTGACTGACCAAAACAATGTAATACATAACATTTATAATAATGAATAATGATAATAATGATGAAAATAATAATAATAACATCAACAACAATAATATAATAATAATGATAATACTAATAGTAATAAAGTTTAATAATAATTATATTAGTAATTACATGTATAATAACAACATCAACAACAACAATAATAATAATAATAATAATAATAATGATAATAATGATAACAATAATGATGATGATCATAATAATAAAAGAATTACAAAAAAATGAAAGAGAGATAACCACGGTGTAATATCCCATTCTTTCGCTTTAGGATTGGATACGTAGAGGACATTCTAGAGGGTGACCAAAAAGACAAATACTTCAAAAAGAAGGAAAAATTCGCGTTCACCAACTTAGACTTTTCTTTTTCTGATCCGATGGCTGAGTGCGACGACATGAAGTATATCTGTGTGAGGATTGAAAGAGGTGACAACCCCACAACCACAGGTGATCTCGGCTATACTCTAGGAGGGTTTCCGGATTCCAACGCACAAACCGGTTGTACTGGAGCTCCAGAATGCCGAGGTAATATTTTTCTCTTAAAGTCATGTATTTTGAAAAATATAAATACATGGAATCCATTTCAACAGAGTTCAAATATAATGTATCCCATTCATGGGCGGTATATACGTTCCATGGACAATTTCAGGCTGATCGTCCCCTCCCCGGTCGCTATATTTTTATTTGGCAGGACTTGCGCCACCGACGAGAGAAGGCAGTATTTGAGCGCCAAATTGAAGTGACAATACGGTTTATTCCGTCAAGACTAGTCGGCATGAACATTTATGAAAAACAAATTGTAGGGATATAATAAAACGAGCGAACCTGACTTACAAATGCTTGTGCGGCGCATTTGGATAAACGATGCGCTTGTTATGTAGGTGACTCGAGTTCGAGTCTCGTCAGGATATTCAGTATTGATAAAATTTTCTTTTGCTGAAATAAAAATAGGGTGAAACGTTGGGAAAATACAAGTCTTAAACATGTATTTTAAGTCTCTCTCAAATTCTTCAAAACGGGGCCTCATGTCCAGAGCCCTACATAAAGGCGCAAGTCCTGCCAGAAAAAAAATACGCCCACGGTCATGAAAAGAACTGAATGACAATAAGTCAGTGGCGTAAATCCGTTCGGAGGAGTGTGTGTGTGTGTGTGTGGGGGGGGGGGGTGGGGTGGGAGAAGGTCCGAGATTGCACTCGCAGAAAACACAATCGTATACTGAAAATGGATGGGAGACTTTGGAACATTCTAAACCTATTTTTAGTATTTTTATAGTATTTTAAAGAAGAATTTTCACTATTAAAGAAGAGTCATTTATATTAATGTTAAAATTTGATTGATTTTAAGAAATTTCTTGAAATATGGGGGGGGGGGGGGCGAGGCCGGGGGTACTTTGGCATAGGCCATCCCCCCCTCAAAATTGGGGGGGGGGGGTGGTTGTATACGCCCACCCCCGGGGTTTACCTCCGTGCAAGAAATGTAACGCAACATTGAAAAGAAGACTTACCGGATGTAAAAGTAAAATATCTTTAAAATATTAATTTAAAAAAATCTTTTAGACGATGGTTTGGTTTGGTTTCCAGTGTAGTGCACCACTGGTCACTCTTACCTGCAAAATGTTGTGCAAAAGCATCCCAGTAAGTCTACTTCCTTGTAAAACACAACATGCATTGTATGGGGAATGGATTTGTCAACCAGCTTGGGCGTTTTTCTCAGCTATCAGTCGACATGCAAAGCTCATTATGGTTGAGCTTACGCCTTAACAATGAATTCTATGAACTTAATAAAGCATGGAACAAAATGTCATTTGCAGATTAACACAAAAACAAAAAACAAGCGAAATCTTTGAAAGATCAGCTATCAGTGTTTATTTACACTGTAAAAACTGAAGTGCTACTTTTTCGGTGCTCGTATAGTGACTGCACCTGAAGTGCTGTTTTAGCACTTGCAAGTGTGCTAATTTACAAGCAAACAAAAAAAATGTGACCGTGGCGAGCCTCGAACCAGGTTCCGCTGATTGAGAGGCGCTGATGTTACCGACAGACTAACAAACGCTTCTTGCAATCCAGCTTCGTCATGGGAGTCAAGTAGATAACATGAACTATGTGGTGTCGTAAATTCACTACGTTACAATATGATCTGCTCTAAATCGTACGATGTGAGTTAGTCTAGCGGTAATGTCAGCAATTCTCCATCAGCTGACCCTGGTTCGAGGCTCGCCAGAATCACGATTTTTTTTTTAAACGAATGTTCAGCAGTTTAAGGAGCCGGTCCAGCTCCCGTGAAAGTGCTGAAATAGCACGATGTGTGCATTCCAATAGCACTCTGAGTGCAGTCCCTATGCAAGCACTCAGAAAGTGCTAAATTCAGCCCTCCTGGTGCTGAAAACAGCACTTAATTTTTTAGAGTGTATATCGTATTCTGTGGACATGGCCTTCTGCCAATTTTTGAAATTACAGAAGCCAATGAAAGTAAAAAAGTCTAGTTTTTTTAAGGCCCAAATATGAGATTTATCTGTATCCATGTCGAAACTTTTAGCCTTTCATTTGCAGAAAGTTTGAGATCTTGCTATTGTTGGTTCCCACTGCTTCCTCGATTTGTAATCTTAAACTTTGCCCAAACTGTCTTTTCGCAGAACCTTTCCCTTTTAAGGTTCTACAAACATGACAAAGTGCCCCTTCATGATTATTGTTTCATATCTCATCACCGCATAGTTAAAAAAAAACCACAATGAAAATTAATTAATGACTGATGGCTTGAGATGGCATCCAGGCCTATTACCAAAATAAATCTCTTTATCGATTGTGTTTCACAAGAAAGGTTAGTAAACTGGAACTTCGCACTACATTTTCAAGACATTGGCACAGTGACGCATAATTTTATGACTTCAGGAATCTGAATAATTTGCCAATATACATATAGTCTCTCCATAGTAATTTTTGAAATATACGTTGTCTTTTCATTTAAACAGCCCTGAGATATACAATGTATTAATAACAATTAATAATTGTAATAATTGGGTCTTATATAATCAGGGTAGCCATATAGCAGTATTAATACTGCTCTTCCTGTGGGACCTGCAATTATAATTATTTTCGCCATGTGATCATGAAATCGTATAAAAGTATAAAAGTTTATGTATCCAGATGTGAGTTCTAAAACATATTATATTCTATATAAGTACATCCTAATGGTCTGGTCGCATTTGTCCGATAACGATAACGATAACGAGATTTTTCAATTAAAGGCACACCCTATTATGTGTACGTGTGAGTTTGCTCGTGTCTGTTCTTAGTAGGGCAGCTTCAGGGTGTACCTTTAATGAAAAAAATCTTTATCGTCATCGTTAAAGGACAAATGTGACCAGCCCTTAAGCCTGCAAAAGTTTAATTAAACTTTAAAACCAAGAAAGTTCAATTCATGTCGTAACGTCTATCGTAAGAAATACACTCATCAGATGAATTTTTCAACTGTATTTGCATACGGGTATATAACCTATAACTTATTTATTTTTGAATGGGAATTACTTTCAGGAATTGTTGCGAGGGACATAGATTGGGAACTACAACCTACAGAAACGGTAGTCCCCTATGAAGAAACTGGGGTCAGCATAGACGCTTCTGTCTTCTTCCGTGAAGACAACCCAATGTTATCTGGTGACGGACTTTGGAAAATGGGACTCTATGGCAGCCGAACACCAGATGGTCTAGGGGATCGCTATGGCTACGTCCCACAGACCCTGAGCTGGCCCCAACAGGGTACTACCCTAAACGAAGGAGTTCCTTTGGAGCTAATGGATGTTGAGACCGACTTTGAAATCGGCACGGTCGGTTGCAATGAGTATGGCTATGTGTGCGTGGAATTCACCGGAGGAGACAGTCCAAATCCCAACTACTTCTTCCGCAAGGAGGGCGCTACAGATAATTCTAGGGCATCAAATACGCTCGTCAAATGTAAAGAGCAAGAGTGTTTATCAAGTAAGTGAATGTATTCAATCATCATATTGTAGAACAGAGTGAAATAAGGATATGACCACCATCACCTTCTGTGGCGGATGCGGGGGGGGGGGGGGCACACTCCTTGGCAAAACCCACTTTGGCACCCCACAACTACACTAAGTAAACAAATGTACACACATTGTTGTGTCATAGTTTCCTCCGGACTTTTGCATCCTGCTGGGATTGTGATAACGTATTTACTTATTTTGTATTTTTCGCCCGTTAGTACTTCTGAGACATGAGGGGCATTCACACTCTCCAACAAAAAAAAACGCAATTCTGATCGCGATCGAAATTTCGCTTTTACTGCAACCATTCTGAAAAATATCTCACTAGCGAATAATATCGATATTATTAGACCCGCATTGCGCATGCCTGAATATAGACGTAATCCTGATTTGATTTTTCTTCCTTCATCTTAACTGTCATTTTTCAAAAGGTATTTCCTTCTTTTCTCTTTTCTTACGTATTTCTTTGTTTCCATTAATCTATCCTTGATCATATTTATGTATTTCTTTGCTTTTTCTCTTTTTATTCTCCGTTCTTTCCTTATGTATTTCCTTTCCCCCTTTAATTTGTCCTCTGTTCTTTCCTTATGTATTTTCTTTTTTGTCCTCTTCATTTTTCTATCCTCTGTTTTTTCTCCTTATGTATTTCTATGTCTTTCTATCATCTTCTCTTTTCTTATGTATTTCTTTTCTGTCCTCTTTTCTTTATGTATTTCTTTGTTTTCCCTTCAATCTATCCTCTGTACTTTATGTATTTCTTTATTTTCCTTTAATCTATCCTCTGTTCTTTCATTATATATTTTTTTGTTTTTCTTTAATCTATCCTTTGTTCTCTCCTTATGTATCTCTTTGTTATTCCTTTAATCATACCTCTTCTCTTGTCTTATGTATTTCTTTGTTTCCTCATGTTATTTATCTTCCTTTAGCTATTTCTTCGTTTTTTCTCTTCTTCTGTCCTCGACCCTTTCCTAATGTATTTCTCTCTTTTCTTTTTTTCTGTCTCGTGTTGTGCAATGTTGGTTATAAAATATCGATATTCAAATCTCACCATTGTTCACACACAACAATCGGTCCTATTTTTCAGAAAAATAGTGAGATTCTGATCTCGATTAAAATATCGATATTTAAATCTCATTAATTGCTCTAGGCGTGAATTCCCCTACGAACCCCCGGTAAGAGAATCCTGGATCCGCCACTAATCTTTCATTGTTTTTCCCGATTGGTTGATGCTTGGCAGTGGTGATGGTGGACATTGGGAAGTTGTTAGAGAAAAAAACCCAACAAAAACTGACATATGAACTATAAGAAACACATTGCATAAGAAAGTTTATACCATGGCTAATAAATCTGTGTAAAAACAGGTGTGGAAAGCATGGACGATTGACAGATCATTGAAATAAAAATGTGATATTGAAAGCTACTCCATCCTTTTCATCCCGACCTTCAAGTCCCATCTTAAACGGATATTCCTAAATATATATATATATATATATATATATATATATATATATATATATATATATATTTATATACATTGTGCACTGAATCTTTAAAAAAACATACTAAGGGACTTTAACCTATAATATTATAAGCACAGTCACTGGTCATAACATTTATCCATCTAAGTTCATCACATTCCCTTGGTCAATAGGTAATACATGTTATTTGTGTTTGCATACGTGATACTTACTCTGCTTGGCATAAAATATTCTTTATTTCATTGTATTTAGTTACTTTATAAATCATGTACTATAACTACCATCGTTTTTGTCATTGTGAAGTTCGAGTGAAATGAGACAAAAATGAAAAATTAATTGAAATCACATATACATGTATATATAATTGCAATAAGGCAAGGGCTTCAGGTAGTTTTAGAGATGATGGTCTATACATCATGGATGAAATGGATAATATATCTCTACGGGGGAAACTTACAAAGATGCGAAGAAGTTGGATTAAGAATGGTGTATCTCCGTTAAAGTTCCTTGCCACGAGTTCGCTTCGCAAAAAACTGACGCGGAAACCAGCAATCGGGAACCATTCAGCTAACACATTATTTGGAGACTCTTTGATCATCAGCGAATGTAATTTCGAATTTGATATCAAGTCATTTTGAGGGATACAACGGTTACAAGATGTTCAAAAGCGACCATCAACAGATTTCCTTGCGTTGTGAGAGCGAAAAAGAAGACTCTATTTACTTTTGGTCTTGATTCATTAAAGAATTTTTTCGTCAGGTAGTCATATATATATATATATATATATATATATATATATATATTATATAACCCCTTTTTGGAACAAGCGATGATGATGTAATATTATGCTCTTTAAAATACCACTGTCGAAATATATTTAAACAAATTGCATGTTGAGAACCAGTCTCAACTATTGCTCCTATTCACCCAAAATAATTATAAGGACCTTACTGCGTGGAATCAGCACATTATAACATTTTCGGACCCTTTTTCTATTTTGCACGTTAGAAGCATCGGTATCTGGGCAAAGCTTAGGATCTGATTATTATTTTATTAATTGATTTTTTGCAAGTTTTAAATTCTGTCGGCAAATTGTTCGGCAGCTATATCTTACACGCCTAGCCCTTCAATATTTTTGCCCTTATTCATAGTTATCGTCGCAAATTCTTTTTTTGGTAGTTTTTCCGGTTTAAGTCCTCTGAGTGACTTATCAAATTATTTTGGTTCAGTCAGGGAAGAAAGATGGAGATTTACGACGGAAAAAAAACGTTGAAAATTTATCTCATCATCAATGTTGTGAGTTCACCGATGAAGAAATGAGAGAAAGTTTTTCGCGGAGAAACTTTTGACCATTGCGACAACCCACTTCATTCAACGAACTCATTGTTTCTGCTCTGTTTTCTGCCGAACAGATGTGTGGGCCAAGTCTCTTGATTGGAGTTTGACACCAACGGATGCAGTCATACCCGGTCAAGAAACCGGTGTGACCATTGATAGCACCGTCACCTTTGAGGATGAAAACCGCGAAGTTGCTGGTACTGGCCTCTGGAGGATGGGACTGTATGGAAGCAGAAACCCCGACGGAACTGGAGAGAAATTCAACTATAAGCGACAGACTCTTGATAGACCACAAGAAGGCATTACATTGGAAGAAAATAGCGGTTTACTGGAAGAACCTGGGGTAACTACTGACTTTGAGATTGGTACCGTCGGTTGCAATGATTTCGGATATGTTTGCGTTGAGTTCACCGGAGGAGATGATCCGCAACCTCTGTACTTCTTCCGGACGGAGGGATCCGTAAGTGACAATCGAGAGGACAATGTGCTAGTAGAGTGCAAGGAACAGGAATGCTTATCAAGTAAGATTCATCATCGTGATTATATATTAAACATACGTGTATTGAAATCACAGCACATAACAGATCTAAAGCGGATTAACTGACCTGCAGGAATACACATACAAATATCAAATGCATCACAAACTAATTTCTTTTCACAAAAGAATAACACGTCTTTCCCACTAAAACTGCCTTCCTTTCTAATATGTTCCGATGGCTTCCATTCGCCATACAGTACGTTAGACTACAACTCTTTTAATTTCATGTTTTCATGTCACAATGTTGTGTCCATTATTGTGGCAATTGGACGTTACTTGTCTAGATTACATTTGTGAAAGAAGCTGCCTCAAGGTTGATCAGTGAAGATCAATCCCTTTTAGGGGACAGTTCTACTATGATGCTATTCCAAATTGACATAAAAGGAATGAGAAAGCTCCCAAATAAATTTTACCTTTTCTAGGACTCAATCTTCTCTTTAAATACAATGATCCTTATTAACCTTGTAAACCTTTTATTTCTCCTGTCTAACAGAGGCTATCTTTACCGACCTTGATGTCGATCTCGGGGACCAAATTCTAATCGAGAACAAGAACAATCCTCTTACAGTAGACTTGACTGGAATCACTGCCGATGACTCCACTAACGTCTGGGGTGACCAACTATGGACGGTCGGCGCGTACGCCAGCAAGAACCCTGATGGCTCAGGACCAAAGACCGGTCTGGTTGAGCAAATTCTAGATCCCATGGAATCTGGCAACAATCTCAATGAAGGAGAAGATCTTCCATTTGAACAAGTCGACTTTGATTTTGACATGACGGGAACGCGTTGCGAAGATGCTCCGTACCTCTGTTTCGACCTTGATAAGAATCCCAGGGCCAGTGTTAACTACATCTTCGAAGCTCGCCCCGACGATTCAGTTACAACTAAATGTGTAGACATGAGTGATCGTTGCAAGGGTGAGGACTTTTTTCACATTTTACATCTCGTCTCCTAAATATGATTAATAAAACAAATTAATGCATGATGTTTTATACCTCAGCATACTTATAAAACATAGGTGTGAGTAAAGTCTTTGATTTATTTTTCTTTACTTTAGATATAAAGAAAAGGACAATATTACGACTCGTACAGATGTGCCTTTTAAAGGGATTCGGTAACTTCGTGGAGGCTTGATAATAAATTGTCGAATTTTGATATCTGTCTTGTATAGTGATGTTCAGAAGGATAAATAAATAGCCATGCATAGAAAGGTTTTCAAATATATAATGATATTATTAAGATATCTATGACTGAATACTCCCATTTACGAAAGCGTATATGGCCATACGCTTTAGTCTAACACTGCGTCTATGGGGGAAACTGAGTCTGGCATTGCCGGTCACTTGCATATGTTTACTTTTGTGAACGATATGATGATTTGAAGTGCTTTTTTTCCCCTGGGCTTCATTTTTACACCATATTACATACACTGATAGCATGTAAGGCCAGGCAGCTCAGATTTTATCAAGCCTAGACAAAGTTACCAAATCACTTTAACAGGTTATTCGGTAGGCCTATTTAAGATTGCATGCAGGCATTGCATACATAATGAATCCTGAGGTGACCTAAACCCTTGATAATGACGAATGGCTTGTCAGAAGCTTCTTCAGACCTGCCAACAATAATGCATGCAAAATTAAGATTAACAAAATAAAATAAATTTCTTGAAGTAGCTGAATGCAGTTTTCAAATATGAAGCAATTATAGCAATTAGACTGAGAACGAAAATGTCCTTTTAATCTCATTTTTTTTAGGTGCCACCGCAACTGATATCGAGTGGGAACCTGAGATCGGTGATGCTCCATTCGGACAACCGTCACCGCTGACCATCGACGCCGATGTGCTTTTTGAGCCGGACAGTCCTGATGTGATTGGAGACGGTTTGTGGCAGTTGGGTGTTTTTGCCGCTAGAAATCCTGATGGTACAGGACCGCGTAGAGATGAGGTGACTCAAACCCTTGATCCGTTCAACGAAGCCTTGCCTCTTGAGGATGGTGGGCCTCTAGAGTTCGGGAAGCTTGATGTCGATTTTCCAATTGACGACCTTGGCTGTGATGAATACAGGTGGCTATGTGTTGAGTTCAAGAAAGGGGAAGAACCCACGCCAGACTTCAAATTTGAGACTACAAGCGGAGAGGATTCAATAGTGTCATGCAAAGAGCAGAGGTGTAGAGGTATTGATACTTTATTTACCACAACGGTTGTTTTTTTTTGTTTACCTCCCTGACCATTTTTCAGTTAAATACACTTTCTCAAATATAATAATGCTATCATTATCTAAAATTTCGTAAATATCTAAATGTCATAACACGTTTCTTTGGTGTAACAAAACGTTCATTTTCTATTTGATAGGAATTTAAAATCAATCGTTTCAGCTTCAGAGATTAAAAAAATCTGGACTTTTATAGCAAGTACATGAAAATGCAGGTCAGGCAGTAACAAGGTGTCTTATAATGATTGCGTTTATATTTTCATTTCTACATAGGCGTTGAAATCGACAGCCTGACATCCACTCCAACCGATATTGCAACGGATCTCATGTTGTACGAAGGAAAGGCGGAAAATCCCATCACCTACGACTCCGTAGCTACCACCACAGATCAAACTGGCACGATCAGAGGTGTGGATCTTTGGACCCTCAGCCAGTGGGGTAGTGAGCGACCCAACGGCAATGGACCTCAGGCCAACTATCAGGAGCAAGTGCTCTCGGGTTATCACGCCGCTCTGCCAGTTATGGCTCAAGGAGACACACTGGATTTCGTCCCACTAGTGTCAAACTTCGACATGACAGGACTCAAGTGTCCTCAGGTCAAGTACATATGTAATGAGGTCAACAAAGACCCAGAATCAATCCCGGACTTCCAGTTTAGCGCCGTTCCGGACGAGTCGGTACTGCGGAGTTGCTTTGAAGTGCCCGATGACGCATGTAAAGGTAATTGTATTTGTTTTCGATAGGTCATTGGGCATCATTCCGTATTTTACATCACAATTACTAATCAACCAATCAACGAAAATAACCTACATAGCTTAACAAATCATCTACGTTTTGCAATCAAACACATATAAAGCATGGATCATCATTCCTAGCGAAATTGTCAATATTTCGTTTCGTTACAAGACTATATCCAGCAAAAAATTAAGCGCCTATCAGTTCGGTCCCTTCAAGTCCTTTAAAAGGCAGGTGCCAAACAACATGTAAGGCACAGCTTGGGAGATGTTCCATAAGTTGGTCTTCCTACTTGGAAACTTGGTTCCCCTCATGCCTGAAAATAGCTATATTTGATATAAATGACATGCTAAAATTCTTAACCAGAGTTCGCGGTATATCCAGTTGGACTGATTTGATATATTTTTGTTTACGATTTTCCAAATACCAAAACTATATAGGAGTTATCTTCGACGACATGGACTGGGATATGACCCCCATGGGACCGGTCAGGGCTGATGAACCTGATGATATGCTTCTCAATGTCGACCTTAGCACCTTGCCAGAAAGTGGCTCAGCCGATGGGGATGGACTCTGGAGAATCGGAGTCTTTGGTTCTCCAAATCCCGATGGTGCAGGACCACGTCTCGGCTACCTTCGTCAGATTCTGGACCGGGCAGAATCCTCCACACCGGCGGAGGGTAGCGGAACACCTCTAGAGTTGAAGAATTTGGAGACTGAGTTCGATCTGTCTCAGATTGGATGTGACTCGGAGTACCGCTTCCTGTGCCTTGAGTTCTCTAAGGGCCTGCGTGCCGCCCCTGATTTTAAGTTCGAGGTGCAAGGCGGTAGTGATGAAATCATCAGCTGTAAGGAACAACCTTGCCGCAGACGTAAGTCCGTTTTTGTTTACCACGTTTCAGTGAAAATAAATGTAGTCGAACCAGGCACGAGCTGAACAATCCAACATTTGCTACGAATGTCTACATTTCCCTTCATGAAGTAATATTTGTAATAAAAAGCAGTAAACAAAGAAAACACTAGTTTATTACCACTGCAGTAACATTATTTCATATAACAAGCACAGTAAACTTCTTATCCTGCACAATATGAGTGAATGCATGATCACAATAACCAAATTACTATATTCAGGGACATGTTTTGCTTTTAATGCACCATTATTTCTTCATAAGAATATTAAAGTAGAACAGTATTGATATGAATAAGGTTAAATTTCATATCATTGTAAAGGTTATGGTTCATAGAACCGTCTTAAACTATTGTTCAGTTTGGAAAAGTAGTTGGGACGCCATAAATTACTTATACAAATTGATAAAATCTCACCGCGATATTGTATCTGAAACACTAATCTGAAATGCGTGTTTGATGATGACATCATCGTTGGGTCGTTCAACAATGTGCTGGCGCGCGCGGGTGGTGAGAAAGCTGTACAAACGCTAGGCATACGCTATTTGGATATATGTGCTCGATCAGTATCACCACAAATATGGACGAGATTCAGTTAGATTTAGACTTTGAAATCGAAAGCGACCAAGAGGAAGAAGGAGATGTTGATAGTGTATCAGACAGTGACAGTGACAATGATAGTGGTGAATTAGGCGAGGGCGAGGAGATAGAAGGAGAAGAAGTTGCCGAGCATGAGCGTCATCCCGGAGCCCGACCATATCTCCATGAGCCTGAACCAGCCATATTCCCTTCCCTCTACTTCACCAACGTCCAACAAACTCTTGATTCGATTCACACACTCACAAAATTAAATATATAAGTGAAATATGTAAGAATTAGCCACCCTAAATCGCAATTCCGGAGACGAAACAGCAGCACCAGCATTCAGCAATTCCGTCAGTCATGCATGCACGTACGTAAACAACAGGTCATTGCATGCACGCTATCCACGTACTAGCTGAGTGATAGCGAGATCTGCACCTGAGCTGAGAAGACATTTATTTTTGTACCGGAAATGTTCACATTTATTTACTATAATTTCACCTTGCGTTCTTTTAAAAATTATATGCAATATAAATATTTTTAAATAGAATCTGACATTGACATTTGCAGTAAATAAGTGCGTTAAAAACACAAATAAATCTCGTTTGCAGGAACAAATCAGTGACGAACAATTCTTCACCGGTACGGTCCCCGTACACAGAACTATATACATATGCGCGAAATTCGATTTCTGCTGAAATCAAATAAGTTTCTTCGACACTTCATCCAGAGAGAATGTGAGTTATATCAGTTTTCAGAAGAAGCAATTATAGATGACAATATGCCACCATACACGTAGCTTTATCAAATAAGGGGAATTTAGAAGTAAGGCCCAGTATAACAAAATCAAACTCAGTATCGACACGTCTGGAGCTCGGGCCGTGTCTGGAGATGAAGTCTCAGCTCGTGACTTTGGACGTTCTTTTTCTTCAAACAATTACACTCCAAAAGTCCCACAGCCATTTCCATGAGAACTGAATTATATAAGAAATGTGTGAATCGTTTCTTTTAAGTAGTTATGCCATTAGTAGTTTCATAATTAGAGATCTAACAAGCTATCACCCCGATGATCTACACTCTCACGCCCATCCAATATAAGCGCTGGCATGCGCGCCGTCCAAACGACCCAACGATGACGTCATCAATAAACACTCCGTTCGCAAACGCCAATTCGCAATTCGTCGCCGTCTGAGACGGGCTGATAAAATGTGTTTTTACATTGATATAATGATATTTATATTGGCAGTAATGAACACCAACGTATTCAACACACATCCTGCTTTACATTCATATGTAAATCACCATATTTCGTGATCGGCAATACTGTTCTACTTTAACTGATTATTACATCGTGCACGTGGAATGGCTTCAATACCAAAATAAATTAAGTTGTATTTTCGAATATACTATTATTTGCCAGTGAAGTTATAGAACAAAAAAAGTTGTCTTTCTTTCCTAGAAGAGAAACCAAACTCACACAAAACATTAAGAGGTACACCCCCCCAAAAAAAAAAAATGGATTACTAGTTTTTTGAGTTACATGGTTAAGAAAATAGACTAGCCAATTAGCCAAATAATGTTGCTCCATACCTTTCAGCTGTTATTCTCACTGATGTGGAGACGGATCTCCTTGGCAATGGACGGGTAAGCGAAGGTACACGCAACAACCGTATTCTGTACGACATGACTGGTGTTGCGGATCCTTCCAGTGGAAAGGCGGACGGTCGAGACCTCTGGGAGATGACCACTTTCGGCAGTACATATCCCGACGGCCGTGGTCCAAGGTACAATCCCCAAGAAGCCAACGTCTTCACGCAGTATCAAAAGGACAGACCGGCCTCACCAGGTGAAGACGTCCGTTACGGAGCCGTGGACACCAACTTCGACATGACTGGATTGACTTGCAACGAGGTCAGATACTTCTGTTCTGAGCTGCGCAAGAATGAAAATGCTGATCCCGATTTTGAATTCCTTGCCAAACCAGACGAGGACGTGCTTGTGGACTGTTTCGAACTCGATTGTGAAGGTGTGTTCGATGCTATATTAACATTTAAAGTGACTAATTTCATTCAAGTGATAAAGGGAAGCACATAAGAACGACTGAACCAACCTCTAACTTCTTCTCTACCTAGAACTTGCTCTACAGTTTTTTAAATAAATTTTTCGTTACTTGGAGTACTAACCTTCAGGAAACTAAGCATACATTGTTTTATTTTATGCTCATAAAGATGTGAAATTTAAAAATAGTCATCTTATAGGTAGAAACATAGATTTCTTGAAAGAATTTCTTAAACTGATTGATGCACTAGCAATTTCTAAACAACTGGAAGCATCCATATGCATTTGAGGAAGTTAGATCTACACCGCTCGATGATACGGGATAACAAGAAGCCTTGCTGCCCATATACATGTACAGTTCTGAATTTCTTTTTTTATTCCTCACAAGCAGACAACACATCAGTACCATAGAATAGAGTTTTTCCTTGATATTAATGTTCAGTTCATCCTAGTCTTGTGGGTTGTGATAGTAACAAAATATCCGAGCGTTTTTTAAGTATGAAGAACTTCACAAGTTATGCCAGCTGTACTTCATATTCAAGCATGCTTATCCAACGAAATGTCACTCTTATTTCTCACCAAAATAAAACCTTTTTATTTTATCATTTTTTATCATCTTGAAATTTTCTTGAGCTGTTGATCTGTTGATGGAACCCATCAATAGAAAATAGAAAAGCGTCACAGACAACCTCTAACATTCAGGCACCTTCCCATTTGAATGTGATGTACAGGTGTTTTGATCGACAACACCCGCCTCACATTGAACTCCGACGACGAGCTGGAAGATGGACCCAACGACCTGTCCTTTGACTTCAGGGTAGACTCAAACCCCACCGGAGGAGATGCCGACGGTGATGACCTGTGGCGCCTCGAGACCTTCACCGCCACCAACGACGACGGTACAGGTCGCCGAGACATTCTCGACCAGCAGACTCTGGATCCTGCTGAAGCCAGTCGTGACATGGCCTCTGGAAACTCCATGGTGTTCCGCAACCTTGAGGCAAGGGTCAACTCCGAAGATGTCAACTGCGAGGAAGATTACTACTTGTGTGCAGAGATCACCAAGCAAGCACGCGCTCGCCCGAACTTTTCCCTGAAGGGAACAAGAGAGGATTCTCTTACGAGTTGTAAATTAATCAAATGCGCTAAAGCTGGTAAGAAGCCTGTATTTATCTGCTTCCTTTTTTGGGGGGGGGGGGGGGGAAGAGGTGTGATATTTTTCCGTGTTTTCATTTAACTGAAAGTTAAGGGAAATCGTAATGGAAACGAGAAATGGAAAATGATGTTGCGGTCATAGATGCAATTGATCTTAATTTAATTACAGAATAAACTATTCACAAAACTTGAGTTTTAATCGGCAGTTTAAGTGTTCTCTTAACTGGAATGTTCAATCTAACATATCCAGAGGAGACGAAAAGTTTATTTTAGTATTTACTAATATTTTGTACCAATTAAACACGCAAATGAGGAATACTAGGCCGCCTTGTATAAATACTGAAAATAAACGTAAGTTGCAAAAAAGTTACTTTCCTATTAATTAGCCAATCGTAATTCAGATTTAAACTAGTTGCAATTTATGTGATATTGATTGGCTAATGATAGGCTAGTCGCAAAGGAATACAAGTTGCGTTCATCCCCAAGTTTTACACAACGTGACTCCAATGCACGGTTTCCCTTTCCTTGAAAGCATGATGAAACAAAATGAAAGCAGAATTTATTTCAGACGAAGTATTTTTTCCGTATCTCGTCATATCTGAATAAGTATATCGTATGATAAAATTCGCAGTCTAATTGCTCATTATGTTTCCATGAAGATTTCAATGTTGGAGATTTGCCTCTCTTTTCTCTTCTCTCTAATCGTGTTATTGATGCATGATCCCTCGTTGCATGAGCCTCTCACTGCCTGTTTATCATCATGTAGTCCCTCCTTATTTTCCCCGATCTTAATCATTCATATCCCTCTTGTACTGATTAAATATATTCTCTTGATATGTATCCTACAATTCAAGGAGAATTCAACGATAAAGCCGTAAGTATATAAATTAGGTCAAGTATTCTTGTTCTCATAACACTATAGAAATTTCATTTATTTATTCATCATGTTCATAAAGAGTGTAATTTGTGGGCCTCGTCTCATAAAGTGTTGCAACTGTTCGATTGATTGCAGCTCAAGTTTTGTATCAATTGCATCTTCTAATTAAAAAATAGGCAATTGAAACTGTGCAATTGGTGAGCGGTGACTTTCGAGTTGCTATCGATTTGGGTTAGTCGCAACTGTTATTGGACTATAATATATCCTGACCATTTCATGAAGCGAGTTATCATTTTCGTTCAACGCTTTGGAATGATCGACATAATACTTGTATGCACACTACTCAATTATGTTTTTTTTTTAATATTTGAAAAACGTAAAATAGTTGTATTCATTAGAAACATAAAATGCAGTTTGCCATAAACTCGAAGTTAATTCGATGTAAATGATATTTCCAAATACGTTAAGGTCATCGTACACCGTTGGGTTTGACCTAAATTAAGTATTTAAAAAAAATTCTTTCTACTTGTCTATTGTCACAAATCAGATATTGGTGATCACTTTCTTTAACACTTGTTGAATAAGATAATTGATCGAAAGCGATGAAAAGTTCACATAATTCTGATCAACGTTCGATCGTAACATTTTTTCTTCTTTCTCTTTCAGACTAAGTTGAATGGACACACGTATCTTGGCGGTAAACTTCTCTACACCATAGTAACACGTTCCAAGATAACTTTGCGAAAAACAATCCATCAAATTTTTATATTCAAGCACCCAATCGACGAGTTCCTTTGCGTGTAAAAGAAACCCCAAACCCATCAATAATGCCTATTATTTTCTTATGTAGATTTATAGAATTCGAGGCATAGTAACAACAGTAGTTTTAAATCCACAAAATCAACTTTTAGATAGAATAACGTACATCGTGACAACAGTACAAGGAATTTAATCGTGTAAAGTTAAATGACTGTGCTGTAAATTTCAGTATAATCGTCTTGTCTTCATGCAGTTGGACAAAAATGTTTCTCTCCCATCGAAAATCTATTTCATGTTAGTGCAGTGTTTGATTGATATCATCATATACATTCAAAAAAATTTGTTCCGTTTTGAACACTTTGTTTTGCTACTAGTTAGTCTGATCCGTAGACCGAAATTTGTATCAGTCACTGTCTAACTAAATCTGGCATCTATCTTGTTTTCAAGACCAGCATAAATGAAAGTCTATATTATTTTATTAAAAAATATATTTCGCTACACATGTCCATCTATTTAACCTTGACCTTGAAGTGATAATCCCTTTCAAGCAGCTCCTTGAAGCTATCCCGGGATGATCTAATTGCTGTGTGTCGCTGAGAGGTGCCATGGTGAAGAAAATAAAAACATTTTTCACGTATAATACAGTAAAATGTTCTGTCAAACATGATGCAAAACCAAATAACCTTTTTTCTCTCTTTCCTATTCATTATGATACAAATCAGACATCGAATTTAGACGACAACCACCGATTCACCTTAGGAGATCAGTGAAAGAAGGAGCAGGAGCAGGAGCACAAGCACAAGCAGGAGGAAAACACGTTAACCTGAGTTGGCACACTTTCGACTTTGTGATGAATATAGCAAAGGAACGCTGGAGCTGTGTAGCAAATCATGTAATGTATTATTGATAAATGCAGCTCCAACATGCCATAGCGGTATTCTGTGAAATGTCAAAGCGAAATTCCGTCCATTTGTTCATTTTTATCTTAATTATATTTGTAGGACACCGTTATGTGTATTGGTAGGGATGACGAGGAGCGGTGTAGCTGGTGTAGCCCCTTCACTTCGAAGTCCCCTAAGAAATACTGAAAATTGGGAGTGGGTCTACAGCCCATTTGAAGATATTCCCTTTTGTATCTATTATCAACTCTTATAAGGACCTAACTGTACATATGATATGTCCCAATGCTGAGTGCAATAAATAGTCACCTGGTTTTAATACTAAGCAACACCTTTAGAAGAAAACTCAAGACGCACCATTTTCAAATTCAGCAACGATAGTAGACAATTCCGTTATAGTTTATACTTTCTGTTGTATATTTTTGTATTCTATGCATTTGTAATGTTCATCTCTAGTATTGTACAGTAATATATGTGTAGTTGATTCTGATTTAATCATTTCTTTTTATTCTGTATAAATAGCGCTTCGAAACATTTGTATTAAGCGCTTTATAATTTGCATATTATTATTATTATTAAGGAAACTGTATAATATCCATGATTTACTGTGCAATATAGGAAGAACATGTCGTGCAATACTTACTTGAGCATGGGTTTATATTTTATAGAATAGAACTGCAATGAATTTCATCTTAAAACATGCAAAAGTGGTGAGATACATTACGATAAATTTTAATAGAGAACGTTACAAAGCAATATAGATAGAGAAGCGAAGTGAAGGGAAAATTACTTTTTTTAAATCTTATTCATATTCTCACTTATTATTTTGATTCGCTTAGAGGATTGCAATTGATAGAAAGAATAAATTTGAAGAGATACCTTAGCTTGTATACTTCCTTTTTGAGGATCATGAGTCATAATCTTCATAAATGATTACGTGAATCCCAGTTGGCCAATATCCCCTCTCCGATTAATTGCATATCATCCTATAGTCTGGATAACTTATTGTCTTATTATCATCATTAATTTATTATTAACAGTACTATTCAATTTAGCCCTTTCAATCACATAGGGAAACTAAGTTACTTGAATTGAATTGTGTGTTGTTTAGTGAATAGTACAATGTAAATGACATGAAGCATTAAATCAACTTGTGAGTATGAGCCTGTAACAGAAAACTAATAAATTTTCAACGTACTCTATAACTAAAAACAACTAAAATTAAAGATTTTTTTTTTTAGAAAATAGGAGTTGTAGATTATTACTGTCTTTCTTTTACAAATTAACAGGAATTAACTGTGCTTGAATTCTTTGGTATATTTTTGAAGTATTTTAAGGTGAATTTTTGCTCTGATTTGAATATGTACACATCGGATTATAACACCTCTAATCACCAGAAACATAATAGATGTCGGGGTGGAATCTAGTATTGTAAAAATAATCATAATGAAAATAAAATGGAATTAAATATTTAATGAGATTCGTATTCAGAGTTATTTCTGAGTGTCGCGTGATCTAATGTTATTGGTGACTTGGGTGTATTGATGAATTTGATTTGGCATTTTGCGGTAATTAATGGCATATTAGTTGGTCATGTAAAAACATGAGAGTGAGAGAGAGAGAGAGAGGGAAGAGAAGGGGGCACATGCAATAATGTACATATATAGAGAAAGGTCTATTTTGCAGCGAAAGAAGATAATTAGAAGAGAGAAAGATGGTGAAAGGACGATAGAGAGTTGAGAGAGAGAGAGAGAGAGAGAGAGAAGGAGGTGGGGGAGAGAAAGAGAGAAGAGGATTGGGAGAGACAAGTGTAAAATAAGGGAATACAAAAGTAATCAAAGTGATCAGATCAGATCTCAAACATGTGTTGACTGAACGCAATATGCTATACCACGGAAGAAAGAGGGGGAAAGACTTGGACAGTGGAAGGTAAATAACAAAAGAAAGAGAGAGAGAGAGAGAGAGAGAGAGTGCAGAGTACCTTATCACTATCAGATTATCCAAAATATGGAAAGGGAAGAGAAAATAGGTGAGTAAAATGTGAGAAATACACATATAGTGAAATAAAATATGACATGAGTCAAATACACATCAACTTTGACGTCAACGATGAGTAAGTCCACTTCTAGAGATGGAGTAAGAAATGTGCATCTTCACACTAGCGTATTTGAAGGGGCAACGGGCAGTTTGCTCCCTGACAAATTTCCAACCCAGAAGAAATTGACTTTTAATTTTAGTTAGGAAATTATCGCAAGGTAAATAATCAGACTGCTGCTGAAATCTCATAAATTATGGACAATTTCTGAAAAAAATTCTGCTTGGCCACAATGTGATCTCACAAAACGGTTAAGTTAAGCATAGCTTATAAAGCCAAACTTAAAAAATAGGCAAGCCTCAATACTAATTGAATGACATTCTTATGTTACGAATGGAATTCAGTTTGCAATATGCTCAAACATAAGGATCAATAGGTTCAGCATGTCGTATAAATAATGCACCTGTCCAAAGCTGTAATTCTAAAGGAAATGTGGCCCCATTTTTTTGCTCGGTCGCCTCGCTCCCTCGTAAATAACTATGAATTCTTTAAATGACACAAACATATTGAACAAAATGATATGCCCCCCAAAAATCAAAATTATAAAACTTACAAAATAAGTAAAGATTGAGGAATAGTACATCCGCCGCCCTTCCTCTCTCCATGCACACAAAATGTGACTTCCTCGGATTTGGCTTGGATGTTTTGCCTCACAAAACGTATACTATTCCTAAATATATTTTACGAATGATAAGGAAATATCACTTGCCATAGTTCTTATCATTGCGTATTGCTTCCTCCTTTTTGCCTTTCTGGTCTTGTCTACAGTGCTTTCTTTATCTCATTATGTTTCTGCTTCTATTTATTATTTTTGGTTTGCTTTCTCATAGTCCTATTCCTAATTTCTATCCTAATGCCTTTTACCTTTGACCTGCTCTTTGCCACTTTTCTTTGTACAATTAATTATTTCTTCACATGGTAGAATCACTGAAGAAGCTAACGAACAATTTATGTTTTAGATACATAGGATTTTGAAGACAAATAAGTATATATATATTATCTGAAAAATTCATCTTTTACATAAATGACTGAAATATTTGAAGAATTCAAAGATCTAAAGAGAAATATGTAAACATCATGAAATTGGACGATGGCAGCATGCAGTGTCATCGATCGCTATGTGAAGTACTTTAAATCCATCATAAATACCCGTGATGAAGTTTGAACGATGATTTTATTTGTAAACTACAATTTCATAAGCACAGGCGTAGCCAGGATTTTTCAATAGGGGGCGGCAGACGTGAAGGATCGAACCGTATAGCCATGATTTCATTTTAGGGGGTGGTTGTAGTGCGAAATTGGTGATGAGCACGCAAAGCGTGCTCCCCAGGGGGTGGGTGCAGGGAAAGTCAATATAAACGGATCGTAGCAAACAATTTTTTTGGCGGAAAGTTAGTTCGACGCCCTGGCTGCTTTTCAGTTATTTGGACGTAATACTGCACTGTATGTAACAGGGGTGGGTGCAGGGAGGGGGAGTTTCCCCCTTCTCGCGCGAAGCGCGAAAGCTCTGACGTTTTAGCACCTTTTTTAGGCGGAACGTTAGTTCGACGCCCTGGCTGCTTTTCAATTATTTTGGACGCAATTATATACTGCACTGTATGTTAAACAGGGGTGGTGCAGGGAGGAGGAGTTTCCCCCTTCCCGTGCGAAGCGCGAAAGCTCTGACGTTTTAGCACCCTTTTTTAGGCGGAATGTTATAGTTCGACGCCGTGGCTGCTTTTCAGTTATTTTGGACGCAATTATATACTGCACTGTATGTACAGGGGTGGGTGCAAAGAGGGGGAGTTTCCCCCTTCCCGCGCAAGGCGCGAAAGCTCTGACGTTTTTAGCAAATTTGAGAGAAAGATAAACGGCTCGTAGCAAACAATTTTTTAGGCGGAAAGTTAGTTCGACGCCCTGGCTGCTTTTCAGTTATTTGGACGTAATACTGCGCTGTATGTAACAGGGGTGGGTGCAGGGAGGGGGAGTTTCCCCCTTCCCGCGCGAAGCACGAAAGCTCTGACGTTTTAGCAAATTTGAGAGAAAGATAACAAACAATTTTTTTAGGCGGAAAGTTATAGTTCGACGCCCGGACCGCTTTTTAATTATTTGGACGCAACATTTCACATGCGAGGGAGCGAAGCCAGTGGCGTTTTTAGGGATTATTGAGCCCGGGGCAAACAATGAAGTTTATAAGCCTCCCCCCCAGTGCACAAACTTATCTACGTTATTGTACAAGCGAGGGAGTAATGCGACCGAACAGCAAATTTTTCAATATTGACACTAAAAAAACTCATTTTCTTGTGCATTTTACCCAGGAAATTTTGCATTTGAGCACCGCAGTTGAGCGGTAATCAAGCTCGGATTTTATACATTGATAAACGGTTTTCTATTCACTCACTTCTACAATCGGGAGCAGAACTAACAAAAACCCTATAGGCTTGAGAAAGAGTCGAGAAATTCAGCAAGGCGACCTGAAGTTGAGATTTCTTTCAAAAGTTGAACCTTTGCAAATGCTGTTTTTTTACACTTTATCCTTTATTGGGAGCGCAAAATTTATCAGGAGTCATAATTATGAAACTTACATAATAATAGCAAGCAAAGCAATTACATCTGTTCAAACTCTTTGAATCCTTTAAGCTATTTAAGAACTATATACCGGGGGTGCGAAATTACGAGATCCTGAAAGAAAATAATTATGCGAGGGAGCAAAGCGACCGAGCTTTGGAAAATTTTCGCATTTCAAACCTTCAAAAACAAGATTTCTAGTGCATTTACCCTGCGGATTTTGGGCGGTGATCCGTAAAGATTACGATTGTTATTCATTTCCCCCTATTTTTCTTTCTCTCCTTTGCGTTTTTTGCGCCCCTCCAAGTGCTTTTTTTAGTGGCTGAATTGGGGGGGGGCATGGCCCCCGGTGCCCCCTGTCTACGCCAGTGTTCATAAGTTATTCTATGTATACTTTGAGTATTGAGCTCATATTCTGACATGAGAAAGCAATTTTTCGTTTTGACTCTAATGAATGACTATACATTGTATATTTTTTTGTATACTGTCCTGGTATAACGTGACATTTCTTTTTGTTGAGTGGGGATGGTGCAGGTGGTGAAGACGGTCATGCACAGAGATTATCCAGTAATCGTCTCATAACAGTCGCGAAAACAGATGGGAAAACAGTTTTTAAGACACACAAACTATCTTACAGAATTAAATAAATTACTAAACATCTCAAGGGGGACGAAAGTTCATTTCTTGACAAAGGGAAATTTGCCGACAATTGTCCGAAGTGGTTTTCCACACATCACTTAAAGGCGTGATGAACTGGTTTGCAAATTGGCAACGACATTGTGCTGGTTATTCAATAGAAACGTCAGCCCAATTTGTATTCAAGTTCGAAGGTATTTGGGAAGGAGGGAACTAGAAAGGAAGTCAATGAATGTACATGTTTACACAATGAAGCTAAGGTACGTGATCACTGTTTTGATGCAACATGTATTTTCAGTTCTTCAAATTTCTGATATATTATTTTTGTTACAATTTAGAGAAAGATAAATTTTTAAAAAGAAGATGCGTTATGAAGTTGTTAATTAAATGTTATATAAAATCACTGTCAGGTAAGAACATTCATGAACAAATTCAATGTACCATATGGTTTGCTTTTGATTACGGATCTGGAGAAAAAAACTGATAAAAAACAAATCTGACGTTCTAAATGTCAGCTAAATTTTAGTTTGTTCCCTGCTGAAATCTGTGTTTCTTGTTTTCGATATAAAGCTTAAATCACTTCTCTTCTCGGCTAAACAGGAAGTTAGTCATTTGAATCCCTCCTACAAAAGTTTTTAACCTTTGACATACTTCCCTTTTTACGGGCTTAGAAAATAAAATATTAAATTTAATTTCTAATGTTATTTTCCAGACAAATTAAATAACCCTCATTTATCAAATCTTATCGCATGTGTAAATTTTAAAATCCTGGAAATTATTGGATCATAAAATGATTTGAATAAAGCAAGATAAATGCAAATTTATGTACAATTAACGTATTCGTGAAACCATTCAGGATATGCAACAGCAACATCATATTATTTTGAGAAAGATTAGAAAGGGATTCGGTAACTTTGTGGAGGCTTGATTTAATAAATTGTTGAATTTTTATATCTGTCTTATATAATGATGTTAAGAAGGATAAATAAATAGCCAGGCATAGAAAGGTTTTCAAAAATATAATGCTATCATTAAGATATCTATAACTGAATACTCCCATTTACGAGAGCGTATGGCCATATACGCTTTAGTCTAACACTGAGTTTCTGGAGAATTAATATGGGATTTGTATAAGATTTATGAGTTGCCCTGATAATATTACAATATGATATGTATGGCAAGATAAGCGTATTATACAGCGTAAATGGTACAGAAGTAGGTAAAAAATATTTTAGCTTAGTTAACAGACCAACACTACGAGAGATAGTTAAAATTATGTGTTTTACATGATCATTCCATTTTAAATGTTCATTAATATACACACCAAGAAATTTAGTCATTATTTTGTTTTCAAGAAGACTACCATCAATATATAAATCATGATTTTGCAAGTCAACTTTTCTTTTACCTCTGAAATGAATAAAGTTGGTTTTCTTTAAATTGAAAGACAAGATATTACTTTTAAACCATGTAGATAACTTCAGTAATTCATTATTCAAAATAGTAATTAAACGGTGTAAGTCAGAGTGTGAACAGAAAACATTTGTATTATCAGCAAATAAAATATACTGTAACATAGAATATACCATAACATTGAAATATCATTAACATAAATTAGAAATAATAAGGGGCCTAAAATTGAGCCTTGTGGGACTCCGCATGTTGTTGGTAACATATTCGAATGAACGGATTCAAAGGAAACAAATTGTTCTCTGTGTGATAAATAATTCTCAAACCAATGAAGTGCAGTACCCCGAACCCCGTAATGTTGTAACTTATATAGCAAAATTTTGTGATCAAGAGTATCAAATGCCTTGCTAAGATCCATAAATATACCAATTACATGTTTATGATTTGCCAAGGCATCTGATACTCTGTCAAATAACTGCATTATGGCTAAATCAGTTGAATGATTCTTACGGAAACCAAATTGATTAGGATTAAAAAAAATATTTTCAGTCAAAAATCCAAATAATCTATTATAGACAATCCTCTCAAGAATCTTTGAGAAACTTGACAAAATAGAAACAGGTCAGATCAGCCTCTTCTTAATCTCCAGCACATTTCTGCACGTTTCACCAGTTCTGCACGTTTAACCAAGTCTATGACCTTGACAAACATCCTGAAGGCCCTGTTACTTTCAATCAACTCAAGTTTCCTTTAACAATCGCACACATAAAAAAGGAAATTCTTGAAGTCAGCATTTTCCTTGTAAGGACTTCATCCCACTTGAACAACTCACTTTGCTTCTCTGTCTGCTAGTGACATTAAAAAGGTGCTTTCAGATAAAGAAAATATGTTGATGTGCCAAGTTGACTGAACAATTTCCCAGCTATCCTGTCGCCGCTGTTTCAAGACACACGCGGGTCCTTTGAACCAAAATTAATGTATTCAAAGTGAGTTTTCGCATTTTACCTGACTTCGTTGTGCAATCAATAATGTTTTTCGGCGCCAGTTGTTAAAAAAAAGTGTTCAGATTGATACATCAACCTCGTTGTTGGCCCTTGTTTTCATTTTGATCTAGCTATTTAGAGTATGCATCATGTACATCTTCAAAGATAAATTTCATCATCGCTGGCAGAACCTTCTCTTACTAATAGCTTGCGTCACTTCGTTTGCAGTTTTGTGTCACGCACAAGGTATGATACATCCACTTTTCAAATGATTCTAAAAATGTTCTTGTACAGCGATTGAAGATAATTTTGGAGTAGTGCTATCATATCAGTAAATAGAAATCCTGAGACTCTGTTTTATAAAGAGTTGTAACTGGTCCAAATCGGTCGATAATTCTCTATGCAATCAATGGCAAAGTTACAATCGCCTATTTCTTATTTATAAAGTTATGCGATTGATATCAATCCCATGATGACATTCAGTCAATCTGGATCAATCGCAGGCCTAATTCTTTCAAAGAATAGACAGGGTTTAGATTAATATTTTAAGACTCTATGGTAAAGGCGTATGAAATAACACCAGAGATTCTCATGCGATAGTTTTTTGTTTGCATATTTTGTGAGATATCATGTTGTAAGTAATTTGCTGAAGGGCTAGTAGAACTATATAATAGGCCTATATTTTGCTGCATTATCAACTGTTGATGTAAACAAGTTTCCGATTATTTTTAAGGGGCAATACATATTAAAAATTCTTACATTTGAAGTTAAGAGCTTGGTAATCATACCAAGTGGCAATTACAACTCAATGATAACATCTCGTTTTCATGAGTTTCTTTACAAATTTGAAGAAAATGTTTTTGACATAAAAAGAAATACCAAAATGTACCTCCTCACCCGTTAGGCTATTCAAAATCATCAATTACCAAAGTAACTCATCACTAAAAAGATAGCAAATTCGATGTTTCTAACCGTAATACTGTTATCTCCAAAGTGATTGATATCAAAACAAACATAGAAGAAGTCTTCATAAAGAAGTATAGTGTAATACACTCGCCGACAGATAAAATATCATGCTTTCATGAGGGGGTAAATCAACGACTATATGGATATTGAATATTATGCTTGACAAGTCCATTTGCGTTGTGAGCAGAATAGAGTAACGTAATTTTAATCAAATTTCTCCTGGCTGCCATATCGTATTAAAATAAGGGTTTAAAATGTCTATACGTGAGAGAGAGAGAGAGAGAGAGAGAGAGAGAAGGGGGGGGGTGCACTCTAATCATATTGCAAGTAAATGAAATAAAATAGAAAGATTGAAAGAAAGGGATAGGGGAAGGGAACGTAAAATAATATGACACGGGCTCTTTCTCATCCTCCTACCCTCTGTCACCATGCTCTCACGCATTTCATCAACCTTGTAAGATCAGTGCCCCATGAACCCCCTCAACATTTAATCCCTTGCTACGCCGCTGTTGCCAGGAAACGAAACTGGTTCATTATTGTTTGAAGGAAAATGCTTTTATCTATTAGGCCATCATTTTACAAATATTTGTTATCTTGAGAGTTTTTGATTGTGTGTTTATTTGTAATTTCACTCTAGGTAATGGAGGGGATGGAGTATGCATATGACATCAAAAAGTAATTCATATCAAAATGATGTCTCACAGACAGAAGGACTTAATTTTACAACGAAATTTAAGGATATCTATTTGGTTATAACATGAGACAATAAACAGTAATGCAAAGGGGCATATTATCAACTCAGATATAAAATATTGACTTGTAAAGTTAATAGGAAATAGATATCAATTTAATTTTCATTTTGTACTTACTCCTGTTCTTACCTCACTATCGACAAGCTCATTTGGGGAATATGTTTTTAAAATTTTTTGTCTTCTTCTGTAATTGAGGATGCGTTTCCAGTAATATTTTGAGAGCTAAGGTTTTGAATTGAATATTTCTTTTAGTACAGGTATGGCATCATATATAAGGTAGCAAAAAGGGGAAGGCAGGGATGATAGATTATTAATTTTAGATTTTGTGTAACAAGTCTGTCGGGAAATGTGAGCCTATTATTCCTTTTAAAGTTTGCAATATATATTCGCTTTGGCTGTTCACTGACCCCTATAAAAATCTGATTACGCTGATGATATAGCATGCGCTTACATATATAAATTAGTTTCAGTATTTTTTATTTTGAGGAAATATAACGGTTTCCTTGGTCCTCTCCTCTTTCCCACTCTCTCTCTCTCTCTTTCTCTTTAATTACCTCACTTTCTCGTTATTACTCGTAGGTGGAAGTTCGTCGTTCTCTATCAGTTTCAGTTCAGGCGAACTTCTGCTGCCTTGTGTGTACCGAGGGGTTCCATACCTTCACAATGAACATTGGGAAGTGGACGAGTGCACCACTTGTAACTGTGACAACGCCACCGTAACCTGTACAATTGAGAGTTGCCAGCCCGCTTTCTGCGCCGAGCCTTTAAAGCCTGAAGGAGAATGCTGCTTCCTGTGTCCCTACAGTGAGTACTTGCAATTGATGCTTAGATGTACGTTTTGTTGGATGAAAGATAGAAACAAACAATAAATAAGGATGAATATCATAGATTAACAATGATAGTGATACGAATCGGACAGGCTGCAATAATAGTTATGGACAATTGCTAAGTAATACCAAATTTATGAAATTGTTATAAGATGGAATCAATTGAAGACTAGAAATCAGGACTGGTCGGATTTCGGGAGAAACGTATCCAACATAAAGCCTAAGTCTCATTGTTACACTGTAGCAGCAACCGATCGGCAACCAACGACAGCTAGTTCATTGTCTGTGGTCATAAAGGGTTTATGGTTACATTACCAAACGCAATATAACGTGCAATGGGTGTTCGTCGGCTGCCCAGATATATTACTCCTTAATTCTCCACCCGTCTTTGGAGTATTCCGCCGCATGTGTTGTACATCACACCCCTTCCCACTCGTAGATAAGCGATAGAAAAATCAAAGAGGACCCAATGAAATATTATATATTATATATATTTCGGACCAGGGACCTTCTTGTTTCAAGGACAATGGTCTAACCATTGGACTGTTCTGTTTCTCACCATTAGATGTGAGGGTAAAGAAGGTACTACCAGAGATCACCAGTACCAACACCATAGTAGAGGGAGGGGACAACACAGTCACCCTCGATGTGCCGATCAAGTTCCAAGAAGGCATGGATACAACGGGTGTGTCCGGTGAGGACTTGTGGATACTCAGTGCATGGGCTTCATCAACTCCCGATGGCAGAGGGCCAAGGTGAGAGAAACATTTGTTTTATTGGGGAGGCATTCCTTTTGTTTTCCGAAGGTTCATAATTCCGAAAGTGAAATAGAGTTCCTAAGGTTCATTTAATGAACCCTATTTGACTTTCGTAATTATGTTTCATTATTCCGAAATGTTCGAAATTCGAAAATGACCCAGGTTTCTATTATGAACCCTATTTCATTTCAGTAAATAGATATCATTGTTGAAAAAATGTAATTATGCAATGATACCAACATCATTTTCCATATGTGGATGTGAAGGAATAATCAAAGGGAAAATCTCACCATTTTTTCGAGAGATGTGTGAATGCTGAGACTGAGGAGGAACCTGAGTTTTTTAATGTGTTTTAAAGAAATATGGCTTCACATATCTTTAGTACAGTAGATCAATTTCGAAACAAATCCAATGAATCATTATCATCATCAACATGATCATCATCACCATCTTTATCATCATCATCATCATCATCATCAAGGGAATAATGTTAGAGAGGGGGAAGTAAAAAAGTACCGTATAAGCCTTCTTAAACATTACTTTTGGACAGGACTTGAGAGGGGTGGGGTTTATAGCTGAACGTGAGATGATGTTTATGATGGTTTGAGAAAAAGGAGGAGGGGAGGGGGGAGCTGGTTAACATTAAAATACTCGTGTCTCACCAGTTCCCCTGCCAATGAAAAAACACATTCTTTGATATCTTTTTAATGAATACGACTTCTTATTTTCGAAGGCTGAATCATTTCGCAAAATAAAAAATGAATAAAAAGAGAAAATTTGTTATTATGCCGAATTTATGTATCTCTTATCTTCTTATTTCTTAGATTTGGCTACGATAGCAATGTTTTAGACCAGACCCAAATGGATCAATATTACAAAAAGAAGGAGAAATTTCAATTTGACGACATCGAATTCACCTTCAATGATCCTATGGCAGAATGCGAAGATATGAAGTACATATGTGTTCGTATTGACCGCGGAGTTTATCCTCGAACCACTGGAGGGCTTGAATACGAGTTCTCAGGTTATCCGGATGAGAATGTTCTTACAGGCTGCACTAGCTCTCCAGAATGCATAGGTATATTACTTCAAATGCTTACTACACACGAGACGTCATTTCACTTGCGCTATTACCTGCGCTATTACCTGCGCCAATGAGCCTGCATGTGATGGCAGTGAGTGCCATTCAACGCAATGTTTGTACTTTTCATTTTACATGAACGTGTTCGATGTCATTCTCAAATGGCACGTCAGAGACCGCAACAGTTGTTGACGCATTCCTACGTCAGGCCAATGACGCCTCATGTGCCACATGCATTGCATTGGAAACAATAGTTAACCCATTGTCTCTGCCAGATTGAAGTATCAGGCTATCAGGCATACCATAGTGACTGCAGTTAGGGTTCATAGACGGATTTTTTAAATTGTTACCAAATTCTAGGGGCGGATTGAAAGACGGTCCACCATCCATTCTTTCATCATCCATTCTTTCAGCACATTGGGATATTTATTTTTGTTACTGGTTGTTGATAATCGATCTAATTCGTGATCAGCAATGCCATCATTAAATAATTCTAACTCCTTAATATAAACATAAGCAGCAATTATTCATAGTACACGCAGTAATTACAAGCTAAACATATTAATAATGAATCACAGAATATAAAGGTGATGAAAGGAGCATACATGCATACGGTCCTGGCCCCGTTGTAGTGGTGGCGAGTGTTACCGCCTGAGAAAACGTCTCTACCGTCATTTCAATGAGCTCTCCTAAACAAGTTGTTTGATTTCATTTGATAAATGCTTTGATTTCAGGTGATAAATAGCAAAATGTAACTGTACGCTGCGGAAAAAGCTCTCTTCTCTTTCTTGTAATTGAAAATTGAAATGCGCATAACTCTTACGAAGAGTTAGAATAGATATTCATGAAATAAAACTCCCATTGAAATCTGATAATATTTCGCGAAGTCAATTTCAAGAGGCGGCAACGTAATATCTTTCAGCAATATGGAATTCCATCATGCTACAACCAACTTTCTTTGTAAATGTACCTTAACATGATCACGATGGATATCATCTCTAATCTCTATTGAAGGTATCGTTGCCCAGGAAATGGACTGGACTCTTCAACCCCTCGAGACGGTCATTCCCGGGCAACAGACGGCAGTCAGTCTGGACAATTTTGTTACCTTTCGAGAAAACAACCCCCAACTCTCAGGCGATGGTCTTTGGCGCATGGGGCTCTTCGGCAGCAGGAACGAACAAGGGACCGGTGATCGCTTCAGCTACGTGTCTCAGACGTTGAACAGACCACAGCAAAGCAATACGCTGATTCCAAACTCACCGCTGGAATTTTTTTCCGTGGAGACCGACTTTGAACTAGGCTCCGTCGGTTGCAATGAGTACCGTTATTTGTGCGTTGAATTCACGGGCGGTGATAACCCGAATCCAAACTTCTTCTTTCGAGTAGAAGATGCCATTGATTCTTCTAAAGAGGCGAACACCCTTACCAGTTGCCGTGAGCAGGAGTGCCTTGCAAGTAAGTCCAATTTCTCCATCTTCTTTTCCCCCTCACATTATTGTGGATTATCGTCAGGTTGTATGCTTCACTTTATATCACACATTTTTAAGGTCATTATTGTCACCATTATTCTCCAGAGAAACGTCTGATCAACTACATTACAGGGAAGAAAGGAAAGAAAGTTTGCCTGCGAGGAAACTTTTGAACCTTAACCTGGATAAATGAAACTGTGTTGGACGATAAGTGACACTGAATTCTACTCTCTGTCGCACAGATGTGTGGGCCGAGTCTCTGGACTGGGACTTAACACCAACGGATACAGTCATACCCGGTCAAGAAACCGGTGTGAGTATTGATAGCACTGTCACTTTCGAAGATGGTAACCGCGAAGTCGCCGGCACGGGTCTCTGGAGGAAAGGATTGTTCGGAAGCAGAAACCCAGATGGCAGTGGAGAAAGGTTCAACTATCAAACTCAGATCCTTGATGCACCACAGCAAGACATCACCTTGGATGAGAACAGCGGCATGTTAGACGTTCCTGGGGCAACTACCGCATTTCAGATTGGCACCGTCGGTTGCAATGATTTTGGATATGTTTGTGTAGAGTTTACCGGAGGTGACAATCCAGACCCCCTGTACTACTTCAGAGTAGTGGGATCTGCCAATGACTATCCCGAGGAAAACACCCTCTTGAAGTGCAAGGAACAGGAATGTTTAGCAAGTAAGCCAGCGAGCATTCTGTGTTGCATAATTCATTTACTCTGAGATGATGGATGAGTGTATAATTATTGAAATAAGAATGTACATGGTCTCCATGGTACCATTTGATCTTATCCCAGTTTGAATGATTGGTTGTGTTCTATAAAAAGATTATTCCAATCTAGTCTGTAGAAGAATTTGCTAGAAGTTCATTGATTGGAATTGGGACTGTTACTACTTCCACTACAACAACTTTTCTACTACTACTACTACTACTACTACTTCTACTACTATTACTACTACTATTACTACTACTATTACCCTGGACTACAACTACTACTTCTACTACTATAACCTTTCAATCTCCTGTACTCTGTAGCAATAACATACATAATGATGATCATTATTTTGACACAAAACTTAAACTCGTTTTCATCGTATTTATTATGTTACCAGGGGCTATATTTACAGACCTTGATGTTGATCTGGGAGACCAAGTGCTTGTGGAGAACAAGAACAACTTTGTTAACGTTGACTTGAGTGGAATAACAGCAGATGACTCAACCACCGTGATAGGGGATGAACTGTGGAAGGTGTCCGCTTACGCAAGCCAGAATCCCGAAGGCACTGGACCAAAGACCGGATTGGTTGAGCAGATTCTTGATCCGTTTACAGCTGCTACCGATCTCAACGAGGGAGAAGATCTTCCAATGGATGGTGTCGACTTTGACTTCGACATGACGGAGCTGAGATGTGAGGATGTGCCATACCTCTGCTTCGACCTTGACAAAAATCCAGACGCCTCTGTTGACTATGTCTTCGAGTCTCGTCCAGATGAAGCTGCTACGACAACTTGTATCGATTTCCGTGACCGATGTAAAGGTAAATAAGAATATCTATTTTTTTTCTTCAATTGCTGGAAACACTGGGTATCGATTTCATTAAATAAAGCCACAATTTTTGGTTTTGAAGAGAAAATAAATGATGCTTTTAATTCCAAGGTAACTTTGATTAAGCAATAATCGTTTATAAAAGATTAGTAACAGAATTCAAGTTTTTGGTTCCATGAAGAAAAAATTTAGTCAATATTATGAGGATGAGAGATTTTTGATTCTATATCGGGTATGTATAACCAATTTGGTACTAAATAGCTTCAAACTTTTCAAACTTCAAGCTTTTAATTCCAAGGTAACTTTGATTAAGCAATAATCGTTTATAAAAGATTAGTAACAGAATTCAAGTTTTTGGTTCCATGAAGAAAAAATTTAGTCAATATTATGAGGATGAGAGATTTTTGATTCTATATCGGGTATGTATAACCAATTTGGTACTAAATAGCTTCAAACTTTAAAGTTCAATCTTTGTATAAACGAAATTGAAGGAAATGTAAAAGTACTGTTATATTTAAGATACATATCAGCTTCATTGAGTTGTAGAATGTTAATTTATTTGACTCAATAATATAGCCTATGAAGGGATAACAAGTTTGATTTATACTTTACCGAAACACCTGTTTTGCAAAAGTATCTAAAGTAATGTAATGTAGAGATAATTTTCTTACAACCGATGGGTTTCTAAAATCTGCAATTTCAGTTTTGGAGAAATCACATAAAACTTATTTAAAAGAATTTTATTCTAAACATTGCTGTTTGATTTTTTTTCTACAGGTGCCACTGCTATCGATGTCGACTGGGATCTTGATATAGGCGACGCACCGTTCGATGAGCCGGCCCCTCTTACCATTGACGCAGACGTGCTGTTTGATCCCGACAGTCCAGATGTTGAAGGGGACGGTTTGTGGCAGTTGGGTGTCTTCGCCTCAAAGGATCCTGAAGGATCCGGACCCCGCAAAGATGAAGTGACTCAGACCCTTGACCCTAACGATCAGGCAGTGCCTCTCCAGGAAGGTGGACCTCTCAACCTGGACGATGTCGACTTTCCATTTCCGATCAACGAGGTCGGGTGTGCTGAGTATAACTACCTCTGCATCGAATTCAAGAAAGGCGAAGCGCCCTCACCTGATTTCAAGTTCGAGACTCAGGAAGGAGAGGATTCGATTATATCATGCAAGAAACAACCATGTAGAGGTGCAATTCTATTTTCGTTTACTCCTTTTTTCTTACAGGAATCATAAGGCAACCCCAGCATTTTTTTTTACCCTAAGTAATGGCAATGAGGTTTCATGGTGAATGAGAGTAAATCAGTTCTTATTCATGGTCCAAGAATTCTCCTCAGTAACCTTTATTACAGCTTAGGTCTTGGCAATTCTACGTCATGTAGATCAAAGGTAGTCTAGATCACAATAACAAGCAACCATGAAATACAGGCAACCAAGAAATCTGCTCCTCATCACAGACGAGTAGGAGACATAGGCCTGTGGTCTGGATCACGAAAGCTCTAGTCTACGTTTGAGACGAGCATCAACAATGTCACCAAAGAACTATTCAGGTAAGAAAGAAAAGTAACGGGTCCTGTTTCATAATCGCACCCCAATCAATTTGACAAAACATGAAGCTTTAGATTAGGTACAAGGCCGATCAGAGGGTTCGGAAGTACCATGGCGTAGATCTGACCTAGCCGCATGCAGTCGAATCTATGACCAACATGATCATGGAAGCCATTAGTGCCGAACCAAATCCTTCGCCATGCCTCTTTCGGACATTATGCTGAGCACCATCAAGTAAGTAAAATAACTGATTTAGGAATTAATCAATTTCATATATTGCCTGTGATATTCGTGTTATTCGTTGTGCTAATACTCACCGTTATAGTTCCAGGTTAGATCAAGGATTGGTCAGTAGAGACAAGGCCGTGAAGACCACCATCGTAAAAGTTTGACGAACAGTGTAGAACGTCGTAACGATGCACCTCATTTGGGAACTCTGTGTCGGATAACATGGTATGTATCATCAGGTAAGTGTGATATTCATTTCAGTCGTTGTGCTAACGTTCATCTTTGCAGCTTTAGGTTAGGTCAAGAACTGGTCGAAAAAAGGCCGTGAAGCGCATCATGTTAAAAACTATGAAGGACGAGTGAACGATGCAGACACCATTATCATTACACCTGACTGTGACTTTAGATGGATACCTTGCTCCTTTGCGAGAGGCTCTCCCTCGAGAATCGGTAAGGAATGTAAAAATTGTATGATAGAATTATGGCATAACATCTCATTCTATTCCCTGATAATGATATTAAAATTGCAGCTTTAGGTTAGGTCGGTCATTTTGTGGATGCAGTGGAATGCAGTTCAAGTGGAATTCTTAACTCCTGGATTTAGCTGATGGATAGTCAACGTAGACGGCGCGTCCTCAATAATATCAACGTGAGTGGTTTATTTACTTTGCAAAAGACTAGGAAAAGAAAAGGAAGAAAAAAATATTTGTGTGTAATACAAATCATATGGATGTTTTTTTTTCTTAGCAAAAATGTTATGAAGGCATTAGTTTTTAGAAATGCAGCCATTTTATAATCAATATGAAGATTGCTATGTATTTGATAGAAATTGTTAACTCAAAAGTGAGTTTATGATTTCATTCCTTCACAGTTTAACACACGTGTTGTATACTTTTGTTGTATACTGAAATTTTCCATCACTTTGCCTATTACGTGTATCCCACTTCATAAAAAAAGAATATCCTTGTGAAAACTTTAACCAATCAAATATTTTTGTAAGTTTATATATTCATAAATATCACTTTCTATTTAATCTTTATTAAAAATTGTAATTTTCAATGTCTCGGAAAGAGAAACAAATTTCTTTGGTGCATAAATGCAAAAACATGTATTTTCAATATAACTTGGATAAAGGTATAGGGAAATCAGTTTTGGGGTAAAAACGGGAAAATAATACATCAAAATATACGAAGCATTTGGTGAATAATGAGGAACTGATGTTGCAAACTCATGACCGAGTTTCCAATTGTCTGTATCATATAATGATCTTCATAATTGTTCATATAGTTAAGAAAACATAACTTTCTTATTAGTTATTATTTACTTATTTTCCTCAAACTTTTTAAAATATGTTTTAGATATCATCTTTTAAAAGATTATAAAGTTGCACCTTTAAACAATGACCAAAGGCATGACTTCTCATACATCAGGTGGAACCCAGACAACGATAATACTGCATGGTGAGAGAAATCTGGGCGGTTACCGAGGACAGCACTGAGACCACGAAGAACAGGCAATATTTCCAGAGGCTTCGGCGAGTTAACAACAAGCGAAACTTCCAGAGGCTTCGGCGAGTTAACAACAAGCGAAACTTCCATATGCTTCAGCCAGATGAACAACAGGCAAGATTTCCAGAGGCCTCAGCGAGATGAACAACCGGGAAGGTTTCCAGAGGCTTCAACGAGATGAACAACAAGCAAGATTTCCAGAGGCTTCGGCGAGATGAACAACAGGCAAGATTTGTAGAGGCTTTGGCGAAATGAACAACAGGCAAATTTCCAGAGGCTTCAACCAGATGAACAACCGGCAAGGTTTCCATAGGCTGCGACGAGATGCAGAACAGGCAAGATTATTAGAGGCTTAGATGAGGTGGAAAGTGGATCACGCTTGATAAACATGAACATTTGACTCTGGTAAGATTATGTTTTTCACTTTCTTTTTACGAGATTTTTCCTTATGAAAATCTACTACAAGAAATTAGACGAATAAGAAACATGAAACGTTTTTATGAGTTTACACACGTTTAAGATGACAAATCATTGATTTTTAAAACTTTAATACTATGATCATGTTTACTTTTTTCAACGCATTATTTAAAAAAAAAGTAACCTATCTGTGTTCTTTTTAAGTGATGCAAAAAATTGAAAGCTAGAAATTCACTATCACAGAAAATGAGGAACATTTGTGATTCGGAAAATGGCGTTGAAGAGAGACATACTGAAGCTTTTCGTCTTGCACTCATCGGAGTATAACGCAAGAATGAACAGAAAGCCGAAATCGAACAATATACCGGAAACTAAAGGACAAAAAAAAAGAAGATTACCTTGAAGGTTAAAGTTTAAGATCAAACTATTCAGTGCAAAGGAAGCATTTTAATCCTTTTTAGAGAAACCTATTCCTCTGTGATCATTAAATCGTAGGTTAAGATGAAATTATTTTAAACAATCATAGTGTAATGTATGTTTACTTTTGCAACGCATTTATCTTTGAAAAAAAAAACCTATCCGTGTTTCCTTCTTTTTAAATGATGCAAAAATGGAAGCTAGAAATTCACTATCACAGAAAATGAGGAATATTTGTGATTGTTAAAAGTTGGGTCTCCCAACACAGACACACGCACCCACATACACATACATCATTTGCCAACGGCTAATGAAGATATGTAACAAAATGGAGAAGAGTTCAAATTCAAAACATCAACAAAACAGAATCGTGTAATCTATGTAAAAAAAAAAAAGATTACCTTGAAGGAGAATTAACACTATAATATAAATGTACTTATGTTAAAAAGTGTAATATATTCTTCATCATTGACCTGTATCACTTTAGAAATAAAATATTAGAAAAGGGTTTAAACCAAGACATTCTAGTACACGGTATCATCTGCTAACACTTCATGGGGGCTGCCATTTTCTTGATGACATGGAGTTGCACATGAACCATTGGAGACCGTTCCGGTCAGGAAGATATTTTTAATCCACGAGTTAAATTGCTTCTATTCACTATAAAAAAAGCCCCATATATGATGGAAAATACATAACAGGTGTATACATTTATTTTAAAATTTGAAAGTTATAGATTTCTTTTTAAATTCTCCGGTTTTTCTAACTAGAAATCGATTTCTTGGTCTTGCCTGGCAGAGCAGAACATAATTTATACAACGCGCATTCTGACTTTTGAAGTCCATTATCTCAAAACAGGTGAATGCATAGTTTGTCACTATTGACGCTCGGGAAAGTCATCATCCATACATTTGAATTAATTCGCTCCGTCACGTACGTCATAGGATCAAGAAAATAGATTGATATTTAGTTAAATCGTAATTTTCAAAGAAATGTAAAACACATTTTCGTTTTTAGAATATATGTATATATCTGTTAAATATTTTAAATCTCAAATGAAATTTTGTATCAGGAAGAAATATCTTTATGTACACATCAAGAAAATGGCAGCCCCTGGTATCGCTAGCAGACGATAAATCTTGCTGAGAAAATCCTGATTTATACCCATCTCGTATATTTTAATGCAAAACTAGTAGGGCAACAAGAAGGAATAGATTACATCTTTGAATATGAGCACATTTATATTTTGGGGTTAATTCTCCGTTAAAGTTTAAGATCAAACTACTCAGTGCAAAGGAAGCATTTTAATGCTTTTTAGAGAAACCTATTTCTCAGTGATCATTAAATCGTAGGTTAAGATGAAATTATTTTAAACATAGTGTAATGTATTTTCTAGAACTTCTGCTGATTTGTTAATATTTGCTATTTTTTTATGAAGGAGGGTGTGTGACATGTGTTGCACTATGTGCTCAGCATGTTGACTCGGTGTTGGTGTTGATATTTATTTCTTCGATTTATTGTTATAGGAGGGCGCCCTTTACAATTTCTACATGGATGAACTTGCAGCATGACCAAGGAACAGTCAGAAGAAAACGTTATTGAATCCATAGCGTAGATGATTTTGAAGGGCTAATTTAATAAGGTATTTGACTTGTAGAATTTGCATAAATCCTCTCCGAATCGAAAAATAGTTGAAAAAGAATAATTTCCTCAGCCATCATAACTCGTCAAAAAACTTAACATTTTGTGCTTAACTTATACTGTCCCGCATTTCTTTAGAAGGGAAACTGCTTATGGACTGTATAACATTTTTATAAAAGGGAGTTTCGAAGGGGTGTTTGTTTCCATGAGATAACAATGTTATCATCATTTAAACACTGATTACTTCGCATTCTATCAGATCTTTGATCAGATTTCTACTTGTAGTAAAGCAAGTTATATTAGGGGCTAGAGTTGATACATTAAACCGATAAAAGTTGAGAAAAATAATCTAGATCCAGATCTAAACTACCTGTGTTTCCGGTTATCTTTCCATTTTAAGCTGAGTGTATCCCCCAGTGATCAGGATCACGGTTAATTTCTGCATCCTTGTAGCCCTTTCCTTAACTTTACATAGGAAAACTGAATAACCACTAAATGCTTTAAATTCCTTTTTTTATATTGCAGGTACCCATAGCTCCAGCCACGACGTAGAAGACAAGGAATACTTCGGGTTATCCACTCCGTTGCTCTTAGCAGAGAACATCATGAGATCAGTTGAACCAGCCTTCAGCTAGAATGCAGTTTGTTTTCTTCAGAACGCAATGATTGTACTACAATAATATTGAACCGTCGATCTTGATCTTTTACGTTAGTAAGACAGCGCCATCTGGACATTTACTATATGTGGTCTTTTCCCATGCTGTCTTTCCTTGCTTGAACGTCAATAGCATTCCAGACACGGCGAATCATTGTACTTTTATAATGTCCACATATTTTTTTTATTACTTTCGAACTCGAACCAAACATTATTCGTAAAATGCAGTTTATAACAATCATAATCTGTTCATATACCACCAATATTTCCCTAACGACTACACATGATATGCTCATTGTATTTCTATACAGGGTGTTACAGAAAATATGTAACACCTGAGATCTCCAATTTCCACGACATCATTAACGCAATTATCATTTATTTTTTGGTTTTATCATGTAGAATATTCTTTTCCTAGTAAAATGACACCAAGGTCATCATTTTGGTGTAAGGTGTTTTGATTTTAAGGCTATTTTTGTGAGGCGATGTCATTTTCAAAGTTTACGTAGTCATGCTTAAAGCAGCGAGAAATTTGCGTATGAAGGCTTCTCATACTATCAGCTTTGTTGACAAACGCATGGCTGCTTTCGCTTTGAAAACGTAGACAATATGGATGAAAAGGAGAATGTATGTAAAGCCCATAGGAAAGCCATCATGCGGAAATTCCTCGCTGCTTCAAACATGACTACGGTTGCAAAAGTAGCAAGATAACTTGACACCTCACAAAAAGAGCAGTAGAATCAAAACGTCTTACCCAAAATTGATGATCTTGGTGTCAACTTTACTCCGAAAGAATTATTCTACCTGATAAAACATTGTGCCAATGATGTCTTTGAAATTGCAGATCTCAGGTGTTGCATTCTTTCTGGGCCACCCTGTATATACTATCTGTGTAATATTGAATTGTCTATATATGTATATAATTGTCATGATCGCAGAGAATTTAAAAACATTAATCTAACACAATTTCAACAGCCTTGTGAGCCCCCGGTTGAAATGTGCCAAAATGAGAATGACGTATTATATAATCCGAACATGATTTCTATAGGCAATGTATACAATATAGTACTGAAATTGCCATTAAGTTGATTTCTTAAAAGTCTTACGCTTACTTCCGCCTTGGATTGTTCTGTTTTTTTTAGGCAGTATCCCGGTATTCGATGTTTTCAAAATCGTCAAATATTGTTATAAAGACAATAATTTTGCCAAACGGAAAGTTATGCATTGTTTTATACAATGCAGAAAGTTTGATTAAGATATTTCACGTAGTTGTATGTATAGTACAGCCAGTGAGAAGTTTAAGAAGGTACAATTATCAAAAGTGTTTAAGCTATGATCTAAAATTGGGGGCAGGTTCATTGACGAAATATTCGTCTAAAGTGTTGGGGACATTAAGATTGTCATTAAGAACAGACGACTAGTGAAATATTGCTTCTTAAGAAATGAAATCTAAATTTTAAGATGTATTAATAAAATCTGTTCCCATTCAGATGAATACTTTTTTTCAAAGATCATAATGATCTATCATTCGTATTATATTACTCTCAATTTCTTTAATTATGTTGCTTTACTGCTTAATATGTAACGTTAATCATGTACATTTATATGCATTTTACCACAATAGCGTTTGTATGTTTATATTGAAACGGAATACAACTAAACAGAATCAAATATTAAAAAAAATCAAGTGCATTTACGAAACTTCTAGGAAATTAATGAAGCAAATTTTCTTTTGACACGTTAAATGATTATCTTTTTAATGTGCCTTCTTAAGTTCTTTAAAATATATAGCTGATCACTTCTGTTTTTCACTCTAGAAAAAAATAATGGTATCGTTCATGTTATCATTTTCCATACTTTAATAAATGTTGACATAGCATAATCATAAATGAGTACCGTTATCATATACATCATGTACATGGAACGTTATAAATAAGTTATCAGTGATTGAAAAGTGCGTAATTGATCTCATTAGATAAGTTTCTTAAAGTTTTCGACTGATGTTTTTAACCATTTATCCAACCGAAATAAGGCAAACTAAACCTATATTTAGATGATTTGAAAACAATTATTGCTAGATATGAATAGATTTATATATTTACGGACTCTTTTATTCCTATCTTGTGTTATATATATATATATATATATATATATATATATTTATATATATCAGTATCCTAACTTTAAATGACACGTGATATTAAGAAAATACAAAACGAAGCCCAGCTTTTTGAGAAGAAAAGTATCGTTATATAAATGATTGTGGTTTTCAATACTTTTATTTTCTGGTATTCTACTCTGAATTTTCACTGTATTATGGTTTGTGTTAGATACATAATACCGTTTGCCTGAAAGAAATAAATGTAAATTTCCTTTCAAATTCAAGTCGGATTATAATCAAAGGTTGCTGCTGTTTCATATCTGTGTTTTTTAAAAATAAGTATTATTTCTTTCTTTTTTTCGCGAATCAGAAAACTGCCTTACCATGCGTTTACTATATAAATCAATATCCATTGATAAACAAGGAGAATAATTACTCTACATTATAGAAATAGCATCTTGATGAAAATATTTATAGACATTATTGCATGATGTATAATTATCGTTGGCACAATCCCAAAGACTTACAAGGAATTAACCGTAGGCAATTTCAATAGCAATGTCCATCACGTTTTGACGTGTGCGAACTTGACTGTAGCATAAAGATAATCCAAACAAGATTTCATGGAGCTAAACATTACGTATTGAAATTGCCTCGCATTGATTTCTTGAAAGTCTCTACGCATAACAGCATAATGTCAAGAAACCCCTCAGCGATTTAAAAAAAAATTAAAATATTTCTCAAAATTCACATGCACTCTTCATTGTCATATTGATAAATTAATATTTTGTACTTTTAGAGAAAGATAATACTCGGATCATGAATCATTATTGTTTATCCGTGTTAGTTGCGCCACTAGACCATTTCAGATATGGAGTGTCGGACCAAAATTTTAAAAATGAATATAGGCAGTTTCGGATGGGTGCACGCAATGATAAGTCCATGAGGCAGTGGATGTGTAATGTAAATGTAAGTGAAGAACCGTGTACAAATAATTAACATCACTAAAACTGTGACAAAAGAATCAAAACCTAGATTTTAAATGTGTAGTCATTGCATCAAAATCCTCTACTCTTCTGCATTTTCATTTTATTTTTCATTTTCTTCCTTTTCTAATTCTTCTCCTCCTCTTCTCTCTCCTCTTCCTCCTTCTCTTTCTATTTCCTCTTCTTCTTCTTCTTCTTCTTCTCTTTCTTTTTCTTCCTCTTCATGCTCTTGTTCTTTCTTTCTTGTTTCCCTTAGTTGTGAATGGATGTGTTATTTGAGGAAGAATAAAAAAAAAGGGGTGCAAAATTCTGAAGGAAAGGCATAAAAATGTTAGGAGTGTCTCGGGGCAGCGGCGGGGGGGGGGGGGGGGGTTAAGCCACCATTTAAATTTAATCGGAGAATTTGGAGTTTTAGAGCCTTGCCGTCAACTTTAAGACAATCCAAGGACATTATTATGTTTACCTGCAGGATAATTTTTGACTTACTTGGCACATTAGGTCGGTCACCCACGTTACATTCAAAATGGACTAGCGGCGCTCCAAAGAGGAACCACATCTTCAAAATCCTCGCGCAATGGAATATCTGGTTTAAAGACCTTAGCCTGACCCAAAACAACCATATATTGACGTAAAGCTTAGTAAACAAAGAATATAATTACCCTGGGTATTCATAAATTTTCGTCTCCGTTTATCAATAAAAAATAAAAAAGATGATTTTTTTGGTCCGCCCCCTCCCTATGACGTAACAACAGAGGAAACTGCAGGGGGTCGCTAGACGTGTGACGACATGTCATGTATACAGCTCCGAGTGCGTCTACACGATATGTCGTCATCAAATTTTCACCCCCCGCAAAGTAGCGTTCCTCAGAGACGGGGCCCTCGTCAGAAAAACCACCGGGGCTCAACATTCGGGACGATGTTACTCATTCCACAGGAAACGGAATCTCATGAAGTTGGTTTCAATTTGTTCAGAAAATATATAGCTCCCCGTGGATGAATAAAGGGTATCTTTCAAAATTCGGTCAGGCTGAGGTCTTTAATCTTGTATCACAGGTGAACAGGTGACAAATGCGTACATATTTGTAAAGCAGCATGTGGGATACGAGGTCGAGTGAAAGGGCAGAGAAGAACACAATATTGTTCCAATTGTTCTTGGGAAAGGAGATTATGAAAATCGTGTGGAAATTTAGTGAGAACAGCATGTGCTTTGTTTTGCACTTCTATAATGAATGTTATTACTCATATTACATCAATAAACTCAATAGAACGTCTAGTAGCGTAGCGTGGATCCAGGCATTCAAGGATTCTTGCATTTTTGGATGGGGAGGGTTACCGGTCCTACTAGATGCTAAAAACGGAAATCAAGACTAAGGGAAGGGATATGGAGGGGAGTCATCCGACTAGACCAACAGCTTACGAGACCGACAATGTCTAGTGAACCCTGAAAAAAGTTGTCAGATGACCCAATAGAACGACATGTTGGTCCTTTGGGCCTTTCGATCTCGTGGGTTTTCTGATAACTTTATCTGAGGGTTCACTAAACCACTGTCGGTCTCGTGAGCTGTCGGGTTTGTGGGCAGTAGCTGTAGTAGGGGATCATAATTATTTTTCATGTTCTTTTTCTTTTTCTCGATTTCTTTCTCTTTTTTCCTCCCTTTTCTTCCCTTTCCCCCTTTTTCTTACTCTCCAGACGATGGAAGGGCATAAGCACCCCATCTCCCCCGTACGATAGCCACAGTACTTGTCTCTCAAACAATACCTTAATACTCTTATAGATATAATTTTTCAATGTTTGAATTATAATTCCAAAAGTATTTATTATTTTGCCCAAAATGCCTGTTCCACAAATCACAGCAATAAAGGTTATTAAAGGTAGTTTGATGTTTCGTCTATGATGGGAAAATAACACTTCACATATTCAAACCAAATTTGCATTAAATATTCAATATTTCACAGAAAGTGCTTGTCGACTTCAAAATTCTGAAATTTATAGCCGAGCTAGTTCGTAATGTTGCGCCAGCACGTGTGGTCCCATATGTGCATCTGATATCTAATGTGCTTTGCAGCAAGTTTTTTGCACGCCTGCTTACATTTTGTTGGTTTTAACAACCTATATCTATTGCATAAGGGCTCAATTCAGATTTGTAAATAAAAACCAAAGATTATTTTGAAATCCTGCATTACTAGTGACACTTTGTAAGAGAAGGGCCTAAAATAGAATAAATGCTTGTAAACGCTCTTGGTATGTTTATAGAGAAGAAGCCACTATAGAATTTTATGGTCATAATTTCTCTGATTTGAGTGCATGCCAATCTCTTTGGTACAATAGACTGATACGTTCAAAATCTAAATCATATTTTTTCTATGCATCTTGGTATGATAAAAATATATTTTTTATTAGCGATTTATTCAATCCACCCTTACCTGGCTACAAACTATAAGAAGAATTAGTGTTAGATTTTGGTATTTCTTCTACAGATAGAAGAAAATATAATTTTTTGGTGAAGAGTATTCCAAGAGAGTGGATGGAGAAATTTGATGAAGATATTGTAGGTGTTCATGAAACCATAGTTTACAAATTATTGAACTATAAAAAGGTCCCTAAGTGTGTTTACAATTTACTACTTGGTGTACATTTTCCTGATAAGAGATATGTTTATTGGAATGACAATTTACCTGTCCCAGTTTCCACAAAATGGGAAAAGATCCATTGTACTAATTTCTTTTGTACCATAGATTCTAAATTAAGATCATTTTATTTCAAGATTTTTCACAGAGCGATTGCCTTGAATGATTTTCTTTATAAGATTAAAAGGAAAAATTCCTCTAACTGTTCTCTATGTGACAAAAAGGAGGAAACACTAGTTCATTTATTTTGCGAATGCGAAAAAGTTGTTCCTGTTTGGCAGGATCTTTTTGACATAATTTTAAAGAATTGTGACTCAAACATCAGTATCACTATTTTTGAAAAGCTCTTTGGAATTTGTAACGATAAATTTATCTCTTATTTATTTCTGTTGTTAAAATATCATATTTATACTTTCAAATTCAATAATAATCTCCCAAATTTTGTTTCATTCAAATCCTTTGTAAAGAAAGAGAAAGAACTAGAATATTTGTTAGCAAAAAAAAAAGAAACAAACTGCCCACCCACTTCAAGAAATGGCGTTTCGATCTTTGATTTTTGCTTTAATGATGTGGGTGTAAAGTAAATCGCCTCTATTTCAAGCTAATGTTTATGATAATACTTGAAAGAAGAAATGTACATTTTGTTTTTGAAAGAAAGTTACACATGCATGTTAACATTTTTATGCCCTTCGTAATTATTTCCCTTGTACATGTAGTTAAATTTCCGCTGTATATTGTACAGGTATAGTTCAGACGTGTATTCCCCCTGATGACTGTTTTTATGTTTGTTTTGGAAGGAAATTCTCTGAACCCCCATGTACATGTATACTTTAATGTTAATCATGTGCAGCTGCTCACTGCTACTTTTGCCACACCTTTTTATTTTATTCTTTTTCTTTTTCTTTTTTTTTCTTTTTTTCTTATTTCTTTTTCAATATCATTTGATTTGTATTTGTTTTCAATCCCATCAATCACTTGTAAATGTTATAATTTGTTTGATTGTTGTTATAATAAAAAGTTACAAATATAAAAAAAGAATAAATGTTTATAATACCTATATAGACTTCCGCTAGTTATGTTATTGTATAGAAACACAACCCGTCAAAAAGAGCGAACTATCGTTTGGAAAGTGAGGGGGGAAAGATTATAAAAAAAAAGGCAGTGATAGTAGGGGTGAGAGTGAGAGTGAGTGAGAGAGAGAGAGAGAGAGAGAGAGAGAGAGCAAGAGAGGCAACCGCCCCATCGCCTCCTTGGTTACGCACCTGTAGAGCAGACCAGTCAACATTGGTCTGTTTTTTGGTGCTGGCAAATGTATCTCGCCTACATAGTGCGCATGCTAGGTGTGCAAAATTTCCTCTTCAGGGAGATTTGACGAAGAAGAAGAAGCAAATTCATCATATATTTTGCCCCTAAAAAGTTTGCAAAATTTCTTTTATAGGCACATGGAGTTCTGTCATCACCTGGATGAAGTCTTTACTTTAGGCAAATGTCCAAGATCGTCTTTGAAATGATATGTGACTTGCAGATGAGGGCGCTGATGTAAGCCCTATCAATCTTGTGTAATTCTTTTATTGGAAAGCATGCCGAAGTTAGCATGAATGTACTGTTTTAGATTTATAAGCAAACATTATTACTCAAAACTAGATAGGTGTGTCTATCAGAATGTTTAGCTTATAGCAGTATATGCTATTACGTTATCATCTAAATATCCATCTATTGATCAACCCAGCATCTGAAAATTTCTGTTTCACTATCAATATACATACTATGACCGTTTGCAAGAACCAAAGCTAAGCAGTTTATTGTCTAGAGTAATTTCTGTAGCCGTATGGAATTTGTATTCTAAAAATTGAGACAACTTCGGAATCGTGTTGCCATTTTCAGTACATGTATTATTTATATTTTGGTATATCATGTATATAGGAAAATTAAGTTTTAGATTAGTTTGTAAACACTTACCAGTCAATCGTGGTACACAGGGGACTGCATAACACTTATAAATGTAACGTTATAGAATTGGAATTTTGCATTTCACAGAAAAGGGTTTATTATATTCAGAATGCCAATTCACTCCCTTCTGCAGATAAATAAGATTCATAATTTAAGGCTTACATGTTCCAAGCTCCGATTTTCTTTCGTGCAGTCGTTACCCGTTACGTTGGAGGTATCCGTGAACGACTGATATTGATAACATTATGATATTATAGCGCACCAACACAAACTGTCGGAAATGATGTTTTCGTCCGTGTGGTTAAACGAATATCCTAATTACTGTTTATTATAGATTACATTACCCCAAAGTGCCCCTTTTTATCTATGATAAAGTGCCCCTTTTCATAGCTGATAAAAGCCCCTTTTTCGTATAGTGCCCCCTTCTTCTTTCTGACAAATGCCCTTTTCATATTTTGATAAGTGCCCCTTTTAACTTCAGACATTACTGCACCTTTCGAAATCTGTGTCTTTGTTTTTCGTCTGATTAGTGCCCATTTTCCGTTCTAATAGTACAATTGTCCCTTTTTATAAATGCCCTTTTTCACCTCTGATAAGAGACCCTTTTTCTTCGTATGACTGCCCCTTCTTCTTCCTAATGTCTTTTCACCTTCTGATAAGTGCCCCTTTGAAGCTCAGATGAGTGTCCCCTTTGAAATCCGACAAGTGTCCCTGTTTTCGTCTGATAGTTGCTCATTTTCCGTTCTAATAGTGCAATTTTTCCTTATGATAAGTTCTCTTTTCACCTCTGATAAATGCCTCTTTTTAAGTGCCCCTTTTACTTCTGATCAGTGCCCTTTTTCTTTATAATAGTATTATTTTCCATTTTTATAAGTGCCTCTCTTGTCTTCTGATAAGTGCCCTACCTAACCTATATGTTTTTAATATATTATACTCCGATGTCGCTTACAACTATGCCCTATTAAAAGTCCACAAAAGAGCCATATACCTAGCTCTAATTAATCAGAGAGGCTTCATAATAACAGATTCCCTTACTGATATCAGCGCAATGAGAGGCAGTGGAGCAGGGGGCAGGAGGGGCACAATTCCGTAAATTATACAAGAATGATCAGTGCCCCTAAATCATAACAGGAAGGAGGACAATTTTTTTCTACATTTTCCAAAGCTCGCTCGCTACGCTCGCTCGCATTTACAATTGTCTTCTTATCATATTAGGAAAATCACTGCTATTCAAAATATCTTCAATATTTTGCTCGCTCGCAAATGAATATCAGACCATTACAGTCAACTGCAAAGTAGTTTTTATCTAGAACCCTGTTAAGACATAAACAATGTGTCGAAAATGATCCTCGACAGTGTATTAATCAGAATGTAGCGGTATACTAATGTCTCAAAGTGGCATTTTCCGCCTTGTTTTCACCCTTTGTAGGTGCCCCCTTATCCCCCAAAAGTACCCCTTTTGTTGGTGCCCCCACTTTGAAAGACGCTCCGCCTCCCCTGTTTAAGGTAGTTTTCTCTCATCCCATTTTCATCAATCAACATTGTGTGCTAATCCAATTCTGCATTTTACTTATCAACAATTATCAGCCCTCCCACCCTTCTTTTTTCTATTCCATCACATGACTTTCATTAGGATATTTATGAATTTAGAAGGAATTCAAATAAAGGTACTAAATATATTTTCTCATTGAAGATAAATATTGACGGATCTCTTTAAAAAACAACATTGTACTTTGTAGTGATTAACTTTATCATCATCATCATTACCATCGTCATCATCATCGTCATCATCATCATCATTATCATAATTATCGTCATCATCATCACAACCACCACCACCATCATCATCATAATCACCATAATCATCATCATCATCACCATTGTCTTCATCATATACGAGTAATACTTTCGATCTATATTCCTAAACACCTGGACATGCTGGATACATCAACATTTCCTAAAGTACTGATCCGTTAGTTAGAGAGGTGGTCCATTCTCCTTCCATTTTTATTTTCCATTTTCCTCTTTCCCCCTTTCCCTTTCTTTCTCTCGTCTCCCCCCTTTTGTTCGCCATTCGATGTGGGGGGGGGGGGGGCGTGCCCCTATAACCCTTAGCTACACCACACTGTCTATTGCAACCTGCGACTTAAATATGGTGCATACATGGAAGTAAACAAGATATTTATGCTGAAAGTACACATAATGTGAAAGCCATAATATACGTATTGAGAAGTTCAGATGAAAACATCAGGCAATTGTAATATTTGTTCCATGGAAACATTTAAACAGCCAATTTGTAAGGCCTGGAATATCTTGCTATCATGCTCTATCAAAGGTGAAGAGGTGATAGAGACAAACAGAGTTGAAAGCAGCATGATCGATGCGACACGGAGAGAAAAAAAGAAGATAAAAGAAACAGAAAGGAAATAAAACAGCAGTATCAGCAATCAGAAACAAGATCCTGAACAAAATTCCGAAATGCTATGTTGCTGAGTAAAGCATCTTGACAGTACAACTGCGCCTTGTTTTGCACTTCCTAAAATTAACTTAAAAGGGGCGACAAAACTACTGACTAAAGATTTGTATATATTAGAATAAATATATATATATATTTGAATGCGGAGTAAATAGGCTTTCGCATACTATAGCATTAACTGTAATGTAAATTAAGACGCAAATACTGCATCATTAATGCAGAGACATGGATATCATTTTATTGTAGACAAAGATGCAAAATAGAAATGCATTAAAAAAAAATTATGCTTCACATAGAGATATAAAATTGATTTAATTTTATTTGATCTGTTTCTTTCCTCTCGTTTTTAGCTTTTTTGTGCAAACTAACAATATACAGGATAAAAAGGAGTACAGAATGATTATCTGCTAGGACATAATTGATAATAATTATATCAGACATTATAATTCAGTTTGAAAAATAAGAATTATCTATAACGTACAACGTCATACATGAATTCATTGTGTAGGAAAATATGGTGGGGTCTTTTAAAAGAGTATGTTTTTATTTAGATTAAAATTGAAGAACGACTTTCAATAACGAAAAAAGGGGCATTCGGCACTTTAATTCGAAAGTTTAATTCACATATTAGATTTTTAGAAAGAAAAATTTCTAGAACACTTTCAGTTTTATTCAATCGACTTCATTTTGTGAGCACTTTTCTCATCATAATTGGACAATAAAAGTAAAGACAGGATTTATTATTCATGTTCTGATAACAATATGAAGGGGTACAGGTTAGGGAAGGAACGCTATTTCCCCTGAAAATTTGAAATTTTCCATATTTAGGCAACACCTCTTACTTTCATATCTTGCCCAACATAATTGTTTAATAACAAATTACATTTAAATTATAAAATGCAGATCACCACCAGCTCTTCCAGTGAAAACGTTTGTTCGCTTGCTACGCTCGATCGCTATATTGTTGACTATGAAATAGAAGATGCATCTGAGGTATCGAGTCCCGTAAACATTCTTATGGGGTGTTGCAAGAAAGTTGCAACTGATCGGTACTGACCAATCAAAATCATTGTTGCACGGCGCATCTTCTTGAATGGGCAGACCCTGAACCATTCAGAATGGTTGTTCTAATTTGCTTTACAATTTGCAATTGATTGCAACTTTCTTGCAACATCCCATTAGTAGGATAGTTTACAGAGGCGGATTGTCCGAGAGATTTCCGAGAGGCAAATTAAGCCCGAGAAGGGGGGGGGGGGGGTGGAATTTGGCGCCGGACTGTCCTTTTTTTCTCAATCGAGGGAGGTGGCCCGTCGTCGCCACCCTCGGCAACCAAATTCATTTTTGGTGGACCTTCAATCTCCTAAGGCCGCGCTCCAATATAGTGCCAAAAGAATTGACAGGACTGATATGAATATTGAACATACTTTTGAAATATTATTCACTATTTTAATAGTTTTAATTTCTAATAATTAAATATTGATCCCTCTATCATGTCTTTCAAGAGGCTCTTTCCTCTAATTATTTTACAGGTGCAAACTTCCGCCTATGACAGAGATCAAAACAACTATTGTCTGAAACTATAACACCTCTGTCTCTCCCTTTTTCTCTCTTCATACATCCAGGCCATGTCATACCTCGGCTCAGAAAAAGCTCATGATAGTGCATGATTTAGCATTATTACCAGAGCAATGACTTTGAATATGAGTGTTTATTATTTCAGCTTTCTATATTTTTTCCTAACGTAGAAGACAAAAGGGTATGACGGTTTTGGCTGAAAGAATATCCTTTCTTTTGAATACAGCAATACTAGTTTATTTTGATTTTTGATAAATCTGCCATCTTAGATTTCGATTAGTTATTCCTTATTTATTGACCGATAAAATGACATTGGTTTGATGTCGTTTTCATTCCCACTCCCTTCAAGTTAATTATTAAAAAAAGAAAAAAGATTTTCACGCCTTGCATATTATTTACTTGACTTTGTGATGCCTTCGAAATCAGTCGGTCCAATAAAAATATAAACTTTATAGACATTTTTATTATTAATTTTTTTTTTATGGGATGAAAGATCAAAAAAATACCCTACCTGCTACATTTATTTTCAACAAATGGCAACTGCCAAAAAAAAAGTAAAAAAAAAACAACAAAAACAAAAAACAATGGCAAATATCTAACCACAAAAACAAAAAAACATTTGCTCGGAATTATCCAAATAATATTTAAAAGAACTTTAGGACAATTTCGGCATATGTATACAAGTTGGTAATTTCATTTTCACTTAGGAAATGTTGAATAGAACTTCATATCAATCAAAATTCATTTCCCATATGTCGGTATTATAACATCATCACTATCCTCCCACTTGTGTGTTATACACTATACATGTTTTTCTTTTCTCAGCGCGGGAAATCAAGAGGACAAATTGTTACGACACTTAGCGCCCGCGGCATCACGTCGTCTGCGCGTCACATGGATTCTTTGTGACTTTTCTTTTCCAGGTCTTAAGAATAATGAAAATCTTCCAAGTCAGCAGTGTCAGTTCTGGTAAGTCTTCCACTACATCGTCAAGAAAGACTTGACTCGGTGACCTTCATGTGCGACATCCAAAGGAACATCTGCCTGCCCTGATTACTCACCAATGTCAATTGATCAGATCTTTTTCTTATTCTTTGGGAAGCATTTTTTTTCCTTCGACAGAAGCCCATGCTAATTTGCAGACGTAAATGTAAATCTCTACTACATGATTCTACCGGCTGACCCAACTGAAAGTAACCCCACATGAACAAATTTGCTTATATGTAGGATTACCCCTGTAGAGAAATATGATTCCATTCTTAGTTAAACTATGAAATATGTATGCATACATGTATTTTGCACACATTTATTAACATAATGAGTGTACAATGCATAGTAAAACGGATTTAGGACTCATGTATTTCTCTTTGGCAAGATATTAATCTACATTTGCCACGCTCGACCCAGGTGTAGTAAGTGGGTACCTGGTAGGATTTATTCCTTGAATGCAGTGAGCGCTACGGTTGCCGTAGCTAAAGCCAGGGTAATAATATCCAAAGTCCAAATCCAAATCCAAAGCGCATAGAGACGTTATTATATCATAATCTGATATGCGCTATACAAGAACGGAATATAATTATTATTATTATTATTATTATTATTATTATTACAACATTATTTCCTACGTTAGGAGGAATCCTAACGATGCGGTTTATTCGACGTTACGGGGAAAGAAACCGTGCGTTAAGGGGAATGCTAGCAATAGGCTGAGATAAAAGGATTCCCCCTAACGCTGGAAAAAGAGTTCTTCTTCGTCTTCTTCTTCTTCTTATTATTATTATTGGTATGGTGTATTACTTGTACCTTTTCTTGTTTTGCCATTGTATTGGAAGGAGGCAGATGCTCGACAACAATTGGATTTTACCCATTTGATATTTGCCATACTTTTTTTGTAAATTCGAAGATGCAAAACTAGAGTTCCTTCGTTTTTATAGATTTCATTAACCAATGAAAACACAACCCAAATAAAACCTTGCTTTGGAACGCTTGTATTTTCGGGAAACAACCTACTGAGTGTCTAAAAAAGAAGAAGGAAATATTTACCGGGTAACCAATAAAAATGAATAAAATTCAACTTTAAACAAGAGATTCTTCAAAAATTTAAGCATTCCTAACGGTATTAATGTACTCTTCCTCATCATATTGATTAGAAAAAGGCAATGTTAATTTATTTTTGTTTACCCCTTTGACAAGGGATATGAGAGAGAGAGAGAGAGAGAGAGCGATTCATACAGACATGGAGGAAAAGAGAGAAAGAGAGAGAAAGAGAGAGAGAGAGAGAGAGGGGGGGGGGGGTAGTGAAGGAAGGAGCATCCATACGTTCAGTATATTATGTAATGCAAAACACCCTCTCAAAACCCTTCGTCTGGACGGGGCCAGAGGAGTTTCGCCTCAATATTGCCATCTACATAACGATACCTTGTGATAGCTTAAATCAACAGTATTTTCTTGGGTAATTTGCTTCATCAGCGTGTCAGCCCCGGGGAAAAACAAAACAAAAGAAAATGAAGAGAAGTTGGAGAAAGAAGGCGACAAAAAAAAAATCAAGGTGGTGCCGTGTATCACTGGAGGTTTCTGAAGTAGGGTGTATAGGTTGTGGGGTTAACGCTATTAGCGTTTCTGCTAACTCCAAGTGACAGCTGAGGTAAGACCAACAACAGCGATCCATCCACCTCATCTTTCCGTCGACGAAGTACTTTTTGTCCAGGGGACAGCAAGGCCCTTTTGCCGACGACGGTACAAAATATCCAGTCTGAGGAGAAATCCAAGAACGACGTTGAATCAGTTGGGCTAGTACTGGTTGGAGAGAGCTGGTGTAGAAAGTTTGTCCAGCTTTAAAGGCTCTCCTCATTGACTCGGTCCGGCACAAAGATTGTACATCATGTATAGCTTTGTGGACCAACTACGCCAGCATAGGCGGAAACTTCTTTTAATATTTGTGGCCTTAGCAACGCTTGCTGTAATATGCCAAGGACAAGGTAGGAATACAAATTCGTCATATCTTTTATATTTTAGGTACAGCCGATCGAATTAGGGCTTATTTTGTATTTTATTTAAAAAAAAGACGAAAAATAAAAAAAAAACAGAAAAGGAATTTTGCACATACTACAAATGAAGTATCATACCTTTTTTATATCATTTACCTTTTTAACAATTCATGATTCGGTTCATTTTTATTTGTAATTGTCATTTGCAGTTCTCATGCATGATTGTGTGGGGATCTTCAGAGTTCAAAGGTCATATGGCAATTATGATATTTGAAAAAAAGAAAACAAATATATTACTTGGTCACGGACCAAAATATCTAGACCTGTTCTGTGCAGAAGCTTGCTTGTGTGTCCATGCTATCTCTCAAATAAGTTAAGGAATCATGTAATCTCTTTTTTTACAGTTTTATTAGCAGAAACACTAGGAATTAAACAGTGATGCATATTATCTTCATTATTTATTTGTGTTATTTCTCTTGGTCACAAACCATAGAGCTTGCTTGAGACTTATCCGAGACTTGTCTGAGACTTTCCTGGGATATTAGCAATTAGTAATGTATTGTATGGACTGCTCTATTGTAAAGTTATGAAAACAAGAAGTTTTTTTGTGGCTTTCTTTCAGGGATTGCCTGGTTATTACAAAAGTGCATTCCTGCTTGATAACGTCGGTAATTCCTGAATCTAATTAAGATTAAATGAAATTATATTTGCTGTCCAAATGGTATGACATATCTCCGCGTACTAAGAACTGTTGAGAGAGCTCAGGGCTCTGTTTCATGAATAATTGTTATCAATAACATGTTACAATAATTGATATAACCAACTGAAATCAAAGCTTTTCATTGGCTAAGAGCAAATATTTCATAGTTTTGTGCCAGTTCTTATGGTAATAATTTTTTGGAACATTGTCCTGAAACCATATGGTTGTAAAATACCGTCTCACGTGACTGTCCATACTCACTCAATGTTTTTTACAACGCCATGTTGAGAACAATAGTAAATCAACTTGGCCATAATCAAAGAAAAAGGTCTACTTTGAGAACACCCTTAGTTGCACTCGAACGACTATAGAATAATTGATGATCCATGATGATATAATTTCAATTTAAATCATTTTTACAGAATAAGTCTCATCATAATGATTCCAGGTATAGCAATACAAGATGCGTTTTAATGACATGTAGGGTATAGTAGTAGTAAGAACACGCAGCTTGATTCTTTTTCTATTTTTTTTTTTGGGGGGGGCTGGGATATGATTTTTAAGATTTACTAAAATAATTTCCATAAAATCAACTTTGTAAAAAATAATTTCAGAAGGCAGAAGCTACCGGAACATAATAAAACATAGGCTGGAAAAACTAAGGCAGTACGAGATATGAATTGTTTTGACATTTTAATCATGTTAGTACATGCAGCAGAGCTACTATGCACATACATACTCTACCATGTTTACAGCGATTTTAAACAGAAGAACATTGATATCAAGGGATTTTTCTATGTCTGTGCTTACGCTTTCTGTTCACAAGCTTTTAATCTAGAATGTATCAATTCACGCTCTTAAACATATGATAGGTCATTTAGCCCCTCTTATATGAAGATTTTTTTCTGAATATTTACCAACTCATAGTCTCCGTTAGCTTCTGGTAAGAACTTTTCCCAGAGAACAAATCATCCTTTGGAGACCGGGCTTTCATAGATGCTGTTTACGTAATCAGTTACCACTTAATATCCGTTCATTAGAAACTTAGGATTCTTTAAGTCTCATTTGAAGACGCCTTTTTTTTTCTTCAAAAACATACAGTATACATGTAATTCAAAACAAATTTGTAGTAATTTTTAATCCATTGTGTTCTTCTTTCTTGCTTTTCTTAGTTTCATGCGCCTCAGAATGTTTGAACTAGACAGAAGGCGTAATAATATTACTATGGTATTATTAAACATTGATTTGAAGCGTACGTGAAATGAAAAACCCTTTCGTATGACCTTTTCTGTTGCATTAAAAAGGTTTATATCCTAAAACGAGATACTGAATGTCTCGAGTCGATAAATGAAGACCTTACAAAAGCCTATCCTGGTAAAACCATCTACATAACATTTTACATAATTACGCTTTTAGCTTAAAATGAATATCATGAACTTCGCTCTTTCTGCCCTTATATTTTCATCCTAACGCCGAACATGTCACTTAAGCATGCGTATATGATATTTGTATTATACCCAGAATCCTTTTTGTGTTATATTCGTGTGAGCACGAACTTTAGGTAGTTAAAAAAAGGGGAATTAACCTCAAAATATAAATGTGCTTACACTCTTAGAAATGTTGGGTAAATGCCACTGGGTAAATGAAGATTGGGCATAGGTTGGTTAAATCTTGCTCAACTTTTACATGCATTTACCCAACATTGGTCAAAAATAAGAATGAAATTGGTAAAGTTTACCCAAAAGTTGGTCGGACTCATAAGGACCCTCATGTTGGGTAAAATTTGGGTAAAATTTTGCCCAATATTTCTAAGAGTGTATATCTATTCCTTCTTGTTGTCCTGCGTAGCTTTGCATTAAAATAATACGAGATGGGTATAAGTCAAGATTTTCTCAGCAGAATTATCGTCTGCTAGCGATACCTGGGGGCTGTCATTTTCTTGATGTGTACATAAAGATATTTTTAATCCGAATACAAAATTGTCTTTATTCCTGATACAAAATCCCATTTGAGATTTAAATATTTAACAGATATATATATCTATATGCTTAAAACGAAAATTACTATTTTCTCATTAGAAATCTATTTTCCAAATACTATGACGCGACGGAGCAAATTAATTCAAATTTATGGATGATAACTTCCCCGAGCGTCAATAGTGACAAACTATGCATTCACCTGCTTTGAGATAATGGACTTCAATAGTCAGAATGCGCGTTATATAAATTATGTTATGCTCTGCCAGGCAAGCCCAAGAAATCGATTTCTATTTAGCAAAACCAGAGAATTTAAAAACAAATCTATAAATTTCACATTTTAGAGGATATGTATACACCTGTTATAAATTTTCCATCATATATGGGGATTTTTTTTGTAATGAAGAGAATCAATTTAGCTCTAGGAATAAATGTCTTCCTAACACGAACGGTTCCAATGGTTCATGTACAACTAGAATGTCTTGATTTAAACCCTTTTCTGATATTTTATTTCTAAAGTGATACAAGCCAATGATTAAGAATATATTACACCTTTGAACATAAGTACATTTATATTCTGAGGGTCAATTCTCCTTTAATGTTTTCAGAAAAATAGTATATTCTTTGTCCGATTGCTATAAATAAACCTTGTAACTCTTTCGCGATTCTGCTTGTAGATGCGATAGATTAAGCCTTCAAGTTTAACTCATGTCATCTTATTTAGAGCGGTCAGATATTTCAATTTTCTCTTGTTTCATAGAGTATTACCTTTTTGGAATATAAATATTTACATCTCCTCTAACATAAATCATACAAACAACTTTAACACAAATTAAACAAACTATACAGAGTCCCTAACTTTTTCTCATTTTACACATAATAACTTTGTGTCGTTCATATATAATTTTTACATATTCATAACAATGGCAGATTAGTATAAGTCGATATGCCCAATAATCCATTTATAACTGCTCATTCAGCACATTCAATAATTTTATTAGAAACGTGAGCTTTGTTTTAGTCCTAGCTAATTTTTGAATTCATATAAACATATCTGCGAAGCATTTTTTCCATAGCTTTTTCGAAGGAATGAAATTAATGAAATATTTAGCGAGTTTCACACATATGAACTTTAGTGTTTGATATTGTTTTGGGATTGGTTAATCGAAAGTCATGTAGAGTGCGGATGAACATCGTTGTTAGTTATTTATTGCAAATAAGCTGTTGGTATAATAACTACGCATTACAAAGAAACATAAAAATCGTGGCTAACATAGAATTGATATAATTTACTTTAATCTTTTAAATGTTAGAAAAAGAGGATCCGCATGATCACATAGCCAGCACATGTACACAAACGTATGATTTTCTTTTGCCTTAACAATATCTCATGAGTATGGCTGCAAGAATTGCCCCAATACATAATGGCAAATTTAATGTATTATAAAGGATGAGTTTACAAGTAATACTTATTCTTAAACATAATTCCAATACTACGAGATTATAGGGGTTGGAATATGCTTGATATCACTGCAACTTAATCATGCCCTTACGATAATGCCTATAAACTTGGTACTAATGTTTTCTGATTATTGATGTTATGAATAATAACAATTATTGTTATTTGGAGATCTTGTGCATCAGAAAATTGAATTAATCTTTGAAGTAAAATAAAATGAAGACGAAATTTCTAGGCCTGATAAAAAAATCCATTACATGAGTGTAAGTTTTATCTTAAATTAATCATCAATAATTTCAGGAAGATAACAGAATTAAGTTGTGGATATTAACTAAAACCTTAATAGATGACAAGCTGGCATCATTTTGCCTAACCGTGTATATATATATATATATATATATATATATATATATATATATATATATATTCATAAATATCAACGTACTGCTTTCCTTCAATAATTAAAAACGTCAAAATTAACCATTAATTATAACTGACCGAAAAGGGATAAAATAGAAAATTTGCCATTTCATTAAAATATATCCTGTACATTTGCTTTAGGTCAAGAAAGTCAAGCAGAAACCAAGTGTCAGAAAAGTGGTTTTAAAAGGTCACGACTATAACGATAATAGGATACCAAGAGATTTGTCAATTACTCTCCTATACACTATCATTACAGTAGATTGTCAAAAGGTATAGGTACCCAAAGTAGCAATACATGCATATATTTAAAACAAAAAAAGCAAAAAGAAAAAGAAACTCCCAAATGAAAGTGTTTATTTTAAAGATGACCCCAAGAAAATCCTGAACTCACACATGAATCAAAATTGTCAACGCAGCTTTTTCTTTCATGCAGTCATTGGTGAATTTTCATTCGAACAGGTCGCTTGATCTACTTCAAGTGATCGGGGAGGGTCTAACTCCTTGCTAGGCCATGGCGTTTTCTCATTGTTTCACAGTGTGAACGACTTATATCTCACGAATGCTCTTTCTGGAGTCCCTCGGGGCGTCATGCTAGGTACACTCGTATGATTCGGCTTCTTGCTAACAAACACCCAGCGGTCGCTGTCAAGGCTATTACCACTTTCTGTCAAATCCACAAATTCCTTTTCCTTTCTTTTTCTATTAGCTAAGAGTCTGCCGTGCCAAATTAAATCAGTGTATCTGTCAGGGGTTCGCGACGTCGAGTTAACTCGATAAATAAGGACAATCGGATGATTTCTCCTCCGTGTATACACCTCGACTTGCTGAGATAAACTGATGACATTATCATCCGTCTTGAGTAGGGATCGAAGTGAAAATATTTCAGCACATGTGGACTTGTCCCAATAAAGTTCAGGGACGTGAGGGGGATTATAATTCACTTGATGGAATTTTTTTTAAATGAAGTTGTATTTAAACAAAATCCAACTATATTTAATGATGATAGAGGAAAATGAATTCATAGATATCTCGATTCCCAAGCTTCTATTTCATCTCTAATAGATAAACTTGAATCGACAGTTGCATATAGTTATGCTGATCTAATTGGTGATCATATGATTTTTGTGTATTTATTAAGAATTCAGAAGTACAGATTTCGTCACTCTCAACGAGAAAAAATAATTCAGCGCCTATTTTACAAAATAACCCCCAAACTTTAAATTAGAATTGTTACCCCAATTAACTAGATAGATATCTACAGATTATGCTTACGTGGCAAATCTATTCAACATAGTAAGGACGAATATATTTTTAAAACATATTGTATTAATTTATGTATTTGCTGTTAGAAGTATTTTCAGTGATCATGAGCTGGCATTATGCCATATTCATGACATTAGGGTAAATATTAGGGGTAAAAGCAATATTAGATTGAGCTCATCGCATTTTGATAAGATAAAGACCTCTCACAACTTCTGCAATCCAATATGATGTCATAATGACAACAAATATATTTATATTTGACAACGAGACTTATTCACAATGGATTGTGAATATAAAGTATAAGGCTCGTGTAATGTAAGGTTGTTTGTTTTTTATAATTAATTTTGAAACTATTTTAGACCGAATGAAACGCCAATTTGACAATGAAGTAAGAAAATGATGTAGAAATAGACAACGCGCAACAATTTTTGTCATAATTCTTAACTCCCATTATGAAAGAAACAACGTAAAGAGTTGTTTCTCATCTAACCAGCATCCTACGTAGTGTGCATCTGACAGTAGATTGTAGCTGCTATCACCTAGTTTATATTTGCATGAGCATGCATGCCCAAAGACATACAAGTAAGCTTCGCTAGTAGCAGAGTCTTAGATAAAAACTACTCCATGAAGATGTCATTGTTTAACGCACAGAGTGACAACAGTGCCATAAAATACTACCGTATTCCTCCCGGAAAGTTATAGTTTCACCATATTCACTGAAGAATTGGTAATTGTTGTTGCAAACACCAATTGGACCAAAGGTGTTTTTATCACGCCACTTTCCGATTTCAATATCAATATTTCCTAAAAGTAAAACCCGGTCACAAATAAATCATTTGTCAGGTGATTTTGTTGGCCTTTCTGCAGCAGTCACACATGATAAACTGATTGCTATTGTGTTTACATATTATTCAATATTTAAAAGTGAGATTAGTAAGAATTTGAGATGATAATATCACTGTTATTTCTTTCTTTTATTTCCATTTTTCATGTGAAACGTTGTCTCATCTGCATGTCTGTGCTAGTTGCATGAACTGTCATTCACTCAGTGAATATGGTGTCAAAACATGCATGCTTGTCTCCCCCAGTAGACTGATAAATAAAGAAGTGCCTGTGATTTGATTTTCATTCCAAATTAGCGAAAAGAAATGATTTAATGTTTTTGTATTTAAAAAATAAATAGCTAAGGTATGAATCCCTAATTTATATCTTTTATTCAATTACATGAACATTCATGCAAATAACATGAAATTGTGTTTGGTAATAATAACATTTGGATTAAAATCAGGATCACTATTGTAAACGATTTAATATTTTATGATTAAAATAGATTAAAATATGTTATTATCTTTAAACAACAAAATGCGACTGAATTTTGTTATCAAGTGTAATGGCCATTCCCATCCCTTTCTTCAAAAAAAACCCACAATTAAAAAACTTCAAAATATAGAGCATTGTCGGATGGATTAATGGGACCGCGCGATCATAAGCATCTTTACCATTTTGCTTGATCACACCAGCATCTTGACCATTATGCTTGATCACACCAGCATCTTGACCATTTTGCTTGATCACACCAGCATCTTGACCATTATGCTTGATGACATCCGCATCTTGAGAATTATGCAGGATTAAATTAGCATCAAGTACATCCCAAGGATCATTAGCATTATGCTCATTATGCAGGTTCATAAATATCATATTCATGGTGCATGACCATCATATTGCCATCATTTATGATCATTATCATTCTGATCACCTGGCATGATGATTAGCATTTTGATGATAAGTTAGATCAGAGGGCGCTATTCATATCACTCGTGATCATTGGTAAGGTTAATATAATGAGAGCGATGTTTTATTCGAACGTTTAGAAGTAAAGAGGAAACATGGAGCCATTTGTGATAATCTTTTAAAAGGGATAAATGACAACATTAGTATGCAACAAAAGTTTTAGAAAAATGTAAGTCGTAAACCAAAATTTAGAAAGAAAAGAGAATTATTAAAACTGAAATGGGGCGCCATTCATGATAGGCAAATTAAGGTATAGGAGAGGTGTTACTGAATACAGTAGAAGAACCACCATAGAAGATAAAGAAATAATAGTAATTCATAATCTTAATGACCAGGCAATTCTCCATGTTCTATCCCGAGTTTTGCATGGTATAACATCAGCATTTGCATGTTTCATTTCTTGTTAACATCACCCGATGACTAATCATGGAATGGATTTCATCCTCAAACTAATCAATTAGAACTCCCAAGTCCTTAATGTTTATTATTGGCACTCGAATGATGGTTGGGCATACCCATGGAATGGCTCTTCTCACGACTGTATCTATAAACTTCAAAGCATGTTGCGCGGAAAGTGAAGTGAGTATGTTCTTTAACTTATAATAATTATCATTTTTATTGTAATTCTTATCTTATTTGGCAAAAAATACTTTATAAATCATAAAAATCTGTTTAACAAAAAATACAATCATTAGACATGCTAGAATGTCAGAAACAGAAAATCCTTAGTAAAAGTATGTACTTAGCAAAATATTTGATTTATAGAGGGATCATAAAAACAGTTGGAATAATCTTTCAATTTCCTCTTAAAGTAAAGAAAATGCATGGCAGCTTTTTAGTTATGGAAATCTTAAACGTGTTAATATTTAATGCGAAATAGAAATAATAAGACAATTACTTTGGAAAAGTATGAGGTACATCGTTGTAGAACTACCCCATATACATGTGTATGTTTGAAATGTCCACATAAAATTATGTATAAACCACCGGTATATTAGCTGCCATAAAGCTCTCATGTACTCAAAGGTGTACAAAATATTCTTTTCTCAGACCTTACTTTTGTACGGAATTTTTCCCTCGATTAACAGGATGACCTATCTGTAAATATAAGATCTGCTATATTTCCCAACCTCCATTTAGTATTATAGTGTCGTTAATTTTTTTTTTAGCAAAGAATGAAGTAGACATGCATTCAGTAGATTTGCCTGTTATGATTGCATGAAAACAGTTTTGAGAACGCATGGACCATCGCAAGAAAATGATTATATTCTGCACTTGACAGTCAAAGTATTGATTTCTCGTGAAAAACAATAAAACAAGTAAGCACCACAAAAGCAATTATCAAACTGGACTACTGATAAAAATGATTCTTAAGTAGTATGGACATTTATTTCTTTACACTTACTTATTACATTTTGTGTCAAGCTTGTCAAAAGTTGACTTCGGCATCGCATTTAAGATTGTCTCAACTTATATTATTATTTTATTCTCAATTGGAAAACATATTCTCATCTGTTAACACTTAGAAATACAAATTCAAGTAGACTGTGTTTTATCTTATAAATATTGTTTTAAATTATGATACAAGTTGCATGCTATATTAAGTTGTCTAAGATTCAACCTATTTAAATACAATTTTGCCTAAAATTTGGTCATTTTGTGTTTTCTTAACGTTAATCAAAGACAATGCAAGTTGCTTTTGCAATATATTTGAGATAGCCATAATATCCAATAGCTTTTTTTCAACAACTATAGTAGATGTTGATGTTTCACACCTATAAAACAGGATCTAATGACAAATTCCCATTTTTCACTTTCCCAGTTGAATCATCGTTTTCGGTCAGTATTAGTTCTGGGGAACCTTTGCTACCTTGTGTTTACAGGGGAATCCCCTACCTCCACGGCGAGGAATGGAAAGTTGATGAATGCACAACATGCACGTGCGACAATGCCACCACCACTTGTGTGATTGAGAGTTGCCAGCCCGCTTTCTGCGCTGAGCCCATAAAACCAGAGGGAGAATGCTGCTTCCTTTGCCCTTACAGTAAGTATCCAAATCCATTTCAATACATATTCAACATTTGTATTTTCTCAGTCTTGGTTTGTGGACATTTTCACTCTGGCATCAAGTTGACTTAAACTAAAGCATAACAATGGAAGAAGTAGATCAGTGAAGGTTTGAGGAAAATCCGGGATAAGAAAGTTAAATTTGTAATCGATCAAACGGCAAATTGGTACCTTTGAGACGTATCTTTTGAGCACCTCTCCCATTGTTCTCTTTGATAAAGAATTAATAACAATTTATTTAGTAATCATTTTTCTATATGTTAATTAATTCATTAATCTATTATCACTATTATTGTTATATGTATTTTTTATTTTTTTTGGTCTTTATTTTATTACATATATATATATATTTTTTAAATTAATTAATTAATTAATTTTTTTTTTTTTCTTCTAACCAAGGACCCTACCCAAGATAAGACTAATCATACCTCACCTCCCTCAACAGGAAATGTTTTCCCCATGTAGCTGTCAATTCATGTACTGTATCTGAGACTTCGAAGTATGAATGCACTAAGGAAACTAAATCGCTCATGGAAATTATAGAATACATGTATTTACAATGTATGTCCAAAAAGCTGTAATTCCCACAGGAGCAAACAAATTCATAAAAGAGTATTATATAGGCCCAAAAGTACGTATAGGAGACCCGAATTTGAAAATCAGTTGAGGGAGCCAGTACCACTAAGGCATTCATCCTCTTTAACCACGTTCCCTGAGGAGGTTGAAAAGCCGTTGTTGTTGCGTTGTTGATTAGTGTTATATGGCAATCAGTCAACTTTGACTATTATCACCAACAACTTGTTTTCGTTATTTTTTTTAAAACAGACTTTAATCATCTAAAATAATATAATTGACTTCTCTCTTTTTTTGCTAGTTATATATATTTTTAATTATTTTTTTTGTTGTTAAAGATAAAATGGTATCATGCCAGGTTACCGAGTCCTGTCGGTTCTAGATTGTTACCATCCTGACAAACCTGCTCGTGTTTTGTACGAAGGTTTGTCGGAAACAAAGTTTCCTATGTCTCTCAGGTGCAGACAGGTGGCCGGATGTGGAGAGATGCTTATATACAGGCCTACACGTGTCTTCTCATGCCTTTGCTTGGTAAACCTAATTCATCAATTGACATTTACAATACTGATCCCCGCCTCTCTCTCTCTCTCTCCCTCTCTTCCTCCCTCTCACCTTAGACGTAAGGGTGAGGAGGGTTACCCCTGATATCACGAGTTCAAATACGATCGCAGAAGGAGGAGACAACAGTCTTGTTCTCGATGTTCCTATCAAGTTCCAAGAGGCGCAGGATACCACCGGCGTCTTGGGAGAAGGGCTATGGAGACTCAGTATGTGGGCCTCAGCGAGCAACGACGGGAGAGGGCCAAGGTACACGATTGATTTCATTCTGTAAAATGAATAAATATGAAATAAATAAAAAATGTGATATCCATATTAAATGGTTATACATTGTACATGTATTCAGGTAAGGGAGTATTGGTCATATTTTATGAACGAAAAGCCAGATGAGTGCCAGACTATGTATAGGGCAGGGTAAGGCACATACCTCTCCCATTGCAAAGATTTGATACATTTCCCAAGTTTTAACGCTATCTTTTCATTTTAATCTCAATGGTTTCTTTTCTTCTGTTTGCCCTTCAGTGCGGGGGGAGGGGGCACAGGCAATTATGTGATGAATCTATTTGTTATGATTGTAAACGAAAATTATCAGCTATTATTCATGGAAAATAAACGTTTGGTAACATTAATACCTTATTTCAAGAAACTATTTTACTATGTGCATGAATCTATAGATGTTTCCTACCAATGAAACCATATTTATAAAGATCTAATACCGTTAACTGGCATATCTATATGTATGTTTTGAACGTCCAAAACAGGTATGGGTATCAAAGAAATGTCATCGACGAGACGCAGATGGCACAATATTACAAAAAGAAAGAACCTTTCTCTTTCCGCGATGTCGAGTTCAGCTTCAACGACCCTATGGCGGAATGTTCCGACATGGCTTACATCTGCGCTCGAATCGACCGAGGAGACAACCCCGTCACCAAGGGGGACTTGGGTTACGAGTTCGCAGGTTGGCCCGACGAAAACGCCCAAATTGGTTGCACAGGCGCACCAGAGTGTAAAGGTACATAAAGCAAGATCTTGGATTCTCTGGATCACTGATGTCTTTAAACTTGAAACATTTTATTATATTCAGAAAATATAAAATATTTTGAATTCTTTTGGTCAGCTCCTACATAAAATTCGTTGTTACCAGTTGGTCTTATAATTTGCCTGGTAATCACAAAATATTGTTGGTTGAAAACATGGACGTTTTACATTAGTTTTTTTGCTATAGATGCAGAAGTCTCTACGAAAAGCGCATTTAAGGGCCTGGGTTATCGACAAGTCCTTCGTTAATGATTTTTGTAAAGTAAATTTTGAATCTACTTTACCACAATTACACTGACCGACCTTCCATTTTCTTCCGATTCCCGTCATAACAGAACAAATAGGCTTGTCTCGAATGGGTGGGGTGCGGGAGCGGGATGGGAGCGGGATGGGAGCGGGAACGGGCACACCCTTTCGAGACAAGCCCCCCCGGTTATCTCGAATGGACGCGTTCCCAGCGAGAAGTTCAATGCACGCGCCACTTCGAGACAACCGGGGGGGCTTTCCTCGAATGAGTGTGTTGAGTAGACTTTTGTAACAGACGTTTTAGAATTTTTTTTGAAAAATGTACTCTTGCTGGTTTTTTCGTTTTTCTTTTGTCTAAGATGTAGAAAATATAAAAAAAACCGGTATCTAAAAATGCTTTTGACAAGGAAATCATTATTTGTGCAAAATAAATAGGAGAATTGAATAATTATGCATTAAAACACACGGGGAAGAAAGGGCAAGTGGCGTAGCTAGGATTGTTAATTTATTTTTATTTTTTTGGCGTGACCTGTTAAATATTGTGAAATTGTGTTACAGACATGTGCTGACATAAGCCAAGGTGTGTTTATCATCTTTCCAAAGTTAGAAACACCTTTTAATGCCACTATCATTCTATCAATACCCACTATCAAAAGTCAAAACTCATATCAAAAGGTCGTTTGTACCCGGCCCCCAACTCCCCATACCAGGGGTAGGCCTATGCTCGTAACTCCTTTTCAAAAGTGACCCCCTATTCCGGAGAAGTTGGAATTTGTTTTACCCCCTATCCCGGGGAATTTTCTTAGGTATTGGACCCCCTATCCAGGCAATTTAGGAAATTAACCCCCCCCCCACCTATCCCCGGGGAGGAAACCACCAGAGTCTGCGAAAATTGACCCCTATTTACATTTTCCCGGGAATATTTTTTCATCTTCCTCATTCATCTTCCTATTTTCTTACTCACCCACCAATAAGGGGTGGGGCATGGCCATCTTGTGCCTCCCCCCCCCCCCCACGTAAAAAATACGCCGCAGTGAATTAACATTCTATTCTGGACTGTCTGCCCGACCAGACCTTTGAATTTTAAATGAACATTCCATTATGAATTCATGCAACCTCATACATTCATTTGACAACCCCCGGTTATCAGTGACGGCACCGGGGGGCATGGGGGGGCATTTGCCCCCCCCCCCCAGTCAGAAGCTTTGCCCCCCAGTTGCCCCCAATAATTTTCGGAGTGAAAAAAATAAAAGGGTGGAAAATTTTGTTTGTCCGCCCTTGCCCCCAACAATTTCTTTTGCCCCCCATTTGCCCCCCCCCACCCCACTTTAAAAATCCTGGTGCCGCCACTGCCGGTTATATTTTCTACATCTTAGACAAAAGAAAAACGAAAAAACCAGCAAGAGTACATTTTTCAAAAAAAATTCTAAAACGTCTATTACAAAAGTCTACTCAACACACTCATTCGAGGAAAGCCCCCCCGGTTGTCTCGAAGTGGCGCGTTCATTGAACTTCTCGCTGGGAACGCGTCCATTCGAGATAACCGGGGGGGCTTGTCTCGAAAGGGTGTGCCCGTTCCCGCTCCCATCCCGCTCCCATCCCGCTCCCGCACCCCACCCATTCGAGACAAGCCGAACAAATACGGGGTAAGCAGTTATAGTAACTAAGAAATATACAATTAAGACTATAAAGTTGTGTAAGAATTAAAAAAAAAAAAATGTTATCCTGAACATTGAATGCTTTTATTATCATTATTTTATTCGACAATCAAAGTATTGTACGGTAACACTGAAAAAAATTACACGTTGTTTTACTTAGGAATTGTGGCTGAGGATATGGATTGGACCTTGGAACCTCTGGAGACCGTCATTCCAGGAGAGCAAACATCTGTCAGCATTGATAATAATGTACTGTTCCGTCAAGGCAACCCAATGCTGGCTGGCAGCGGTTTGTGGCGAATGGGTGTCTTTGGAAGCAGGAACCCACAAGGAACTGGCGATAAATTCGGCTACGTCTCCCAGACCTTGAGCCGACCTCAGCAGAGTATCACCCTTGAGGCCGACAGTTCTCTAGAAGTGATGGATGCGGTGACTGACTTCGAGATTGGTTCCATCGGTTGCAATGAATATGGGTATGTCTGCGTTGAGTTCACCGGTGGTGAATCACCAAACCCCAACTACTTCTTCCGTGTGGACGGAGCTATTGATTCATCCAGAGCGGCAAACACACTCGTCAAATGTAAAGAGCAAGAGTGTCTTGCAAGTAAGTTGGAAATTTCATTTCACCTGATCGCGTTTGAAACTTCTGTAAAAAATATCTCCATTATTCCTGTCCCATATGTCGATTATAGAAATGCATCATATTGGGAGGCACGTGGGATGAAACAAAAAACCTAAAGCAAGCACACATAGTAGGGAGAGACTTTATGTGCTGTAAAATATAAAATCGTACATATGCATCATCATGATAATACACCATAGAAGTGTCGTAGATGAGTGGTTTAGACACTTGACTGGAGATGAGAAGGTGGTGGGTTCGATCCTCGGCACGGCACCTTTGTCCTAGAGCAAGGCAGTGTATCTACATGTTTTCTCTTCACCCGTGTGTAGGATGCAAAAATTATTGTGGTTTCGTTAGCCTTGTGAGCGTCTGAAAGAGCCCGGATGAAATACACTCAAGGGAGTACATTGTATCTGATGACTAGGTAATAACATGTCTGTAAAATACTAAGAGACATTGGAGATGTATTAAGCGACGTAGAGATCCACATTATTGTTATTATTATTATTATTGTTATATTATGAATATAATTTTCATTTTCTACCTCTGTAATCGTTACTATTTCTCTGCTAGATCTGTGGGCGGAGTCTCTTGACTGGTCACTGACTCCAACTGGCCGAGTCTTGCCCGGTCAAGAATCTGCGGTTAGCATTGACAGCACTGTCATGTTCGAAATGGACAACCGGCCAGTGGAAGGACAAGGACTCTGGAGACAGGGTATTTATGGAAGCAGAAACAGCGACGGAACGGGAGAAAAGTTCAACTACAAGACCCAGACCCTTGATAGGATGCAAGAAGCCATCCCTCTGGAGGAGGACAGCCAACTGGAGGTAACCGGGGCAACTACGGAGTTTGAGATTGGTACAGTGGGTTGCAATGATTTCGGCTACGTATGTGTCGAGTTTACTGGTGGGGATGACCCAAATCCGCTATACTACTTCAGGGTAGTTGGATCAGCCACAGACCGACCCGAAGACAACACCCTTGTCCTTTGTAAGGAACAAGAGTGTCTGGCAAGTAAGTCACATTGATAAAAACTGCACCTTACTCTGTTGCGTGCATAAAGATAAGATTAGAATAACAGATCGATTGTGATGGAAATCATATTCGATATGTTCAGTTTGGTAGAAAAAGACGAATGTAAATATTGGTAAATATTGGTTTTAGGAGTCGGTATTAGCAGGTGGGCTAGCACAAAAGTACATTTACATCCATTGATAAATATCGGGGATGAGGTTGCGGTTTTGTGGCACTTTCATTTTTATGAAAGTATGGTCTAGTTAATTGAAGAGTTTGGGTTGCCCCAACAACTCCAAGGTTAATTTTGAAACATTCAAGGCCGTAGTCGTTTCCCTGGTGATTGATATGATAGATTGGAAGATGTATATTGACTATATCGATCTAGGAATCGTTGTTTGTTATTCATTAAAACAGTTCGTTAAAGTACAAAATGGATTACAACATAAATTTTCGCTCAAAGTAATATGAACGTTGTTACCATTTTTTTCATTTTCAGTTAGAGAAAACATGGAATCTAATTTCATATTTGATTTCTTATTTTCAGAGGCTATATTTACCGACTTAACGGCCGACCTCGGCGATCAGATCATTGTCGAAAACAAGAATAACCCACTCACCGTGGACTTGGTGGGAATCACCCATAACGACTCCACCAACGTGATCGGGGAAGAACTGTGGATGGTTGGTGCGTATGCCAGCATGAATCCCGACGGTTCTGGAACAAAGACCGGTTACATGGAACAAATTTTAGGCCCCGACGGTGCAGCTACTGACCTCAACGACGGTGAGAATCTGCCTATGGATGGCACGGACTTCGAATTTGACATGACGGGAATCCGTTGTGCAGAGGCCCCTTACCTCTGCTTTGACCTGAATAAGAATCCTAGAGCCAGTGTCAACTACATCTTTGAGGCTCGTCCTGATGATTCAGCAACAACCACCTGTATAGACATGAGAGAACGCTGCAAGGGTAAGGTTTAAATGCATTGTCATTTTGTGAAATCCTCTATGAATGACTTAAATTTGGATTGTTAGATGACCCTGTAGCAAAATGCATTATATATTATTTTTTATTATTCTGGTATTGAATTCTTTTTCCTGCCTTTCTCCAACAACTTTTTATCATATTCTCGGTAACAACATGCCATTCGTAAATAAAAGGATTATCAGATTTAAAACAGATTCTCAGTAGTTTGTGTTTGTCACGTGTATCTTCCTTACTGTGTCTAAAGTAGGTAATAACAAAACTAGCACAATCTAAACATAATTTCGTTGGTTCAATTGAATAGGAGCTGTCGCTCAAGATGTCGAATGGGAAGCGGAAATTGGGGACGCTCCATTTGGACAACCATCGCCTCTGACCATCGACGCAGATGTGCTGTTCGACCCAGACAGTCCTGATGTGGCTGGAGATGGTTTATGGCAGCTGGGTGTCTTTGCCGCTAGAAATCCTGATGGCTCTGGGCCCCGCAGAGATGAGGTGTCACAAACCCTTGATCCCTACAACCAAGCCTTGCCTCTCGAGGAAGGCGGTCCTCTGGAGTTCGGCAAGATCGACGTCCCATTCCCCATTGACGAGCTCGGTTGTGACGATTACAGATGGCTCTGTATAGAATTCAAGAAGGGAGAAGGACCCAACCCCGATTTTGGATTCGCGACCGAGAGCGGGGAAGACTCTATAATTTCTTGCAAAGAGCAAAAGTGTAGAGGTAACAATATCTAACCTTCCTCTATCTCCCCACCCTCTAGTTTCTACTTTCTCAATCTTTTGTTCCTCTTACGCTTGAAACAAAACCTGGCCACCAGCAATTTGAATATACCCAAAAGGCAATAGGTTTTTTTTCTAACCATGCATATTTGCCATTTGAATGTGTTCCTTCCCAATGACATTCATTGTTATAGCTTTAGATTAGGTATCTGGTGTAACAGAGAGTCCGGTCAACATGGATTCAGATACTCCAAGGCAAGATCTGCGGATTGTGTCAAGTCTAAGGAGCCGTATGGCTGCCAACAAGAGTAAGGGGAGCAAAGTTTCATTATGATGTACCTATAAACATTATTTCTTCTGCCTTTCTCTGACAACTATTCTATTCACAACTTCTGCTCTCTTCTGACAAAGTGTGCCCTATATCAACGAGCTTTTAGAGAAGGCTTCCTAGATAGTTTTGAATTACACATTACCGCTATAGCTGCTTGATATACCCTTATATATTTTGTATATCATTCTTTTCATTAAAAATATGAAATAAAATTAGAATATTAGTAAACTTACACAATATAACTATGTTAATTATTTAGTGTTTCAGATGCAAAGTTACTAATAATCATGGAACTTTCATATCGTGTACGAAGAAAAGGTGTATTTATATCTAAAAATGGACATTTATACATTGCTTATAAGGAAGACATTGGTAGTAAAAATATGTCAAGCGGATATACATTTCCCTGTGTAATCAAAGCTTTCTATGATACGTCTCATAAGCTCTTGATTTATCAAAACAAAACGCATACTTATGAATTACTTTCGAAAATATTTGTTCTTACTCCTGCAGGCGTTGAAATTGATAGCCTCACATCCTCTCCGACTGATGTCCTTACGGACCTGATGCTTCGCGAAGGTAACTCTGATAACCCACTGACGTATAACTCTATCGCTACCACCACCGAAGAATCAGGTACAGTGCGTGGTGTGGAGCTCTGGACACTTAGCCAGTGGGGTAGCGAGAACGCCAATGGAGACGGACCACAAAACAACTTCCAGGAGCAAGTTCTTTCCGATTACTTTGCTGCCCTTCCCGTCATGAATTCAGGAGATACCCTCGACTTCGTCCCGCTGGTGACAAACTTCGACATGACTGGACTTAAGTGTCCTCAGGTCAAGTACATCTGTAACGAGGTCAACCGAGATCCACAATCACAACCAGAGTTCCAGTTTACTGGTGTTCCAGATGAATCGGTGTTGAGGAGCTGTTTCGAGGTGCCCGATGATGCTTGCAAAGGTTAGATATAAAGAACAGCCAACTCTACTGTTTAGCCAGTTTACGAATATATGCAATTTTAGGGATGCTTCTTTCCAAGAGCCCTTTGCCCAGCTTGAGCCCAAGGTCTCGCTGGAACTCACTGTAGGGACATTAGGCCATGCGGAGGAGCCACACGAACATGGGGCAGCGTGACCCACTGCATAGCGAGGTTTTCTCAAGCTATTGCAGGTGACGAACAATTTCATTTGCCTGTCACGTATCAATACCTAGTCATGTGTATGGATTAAATCCAACTTCCATAAGCTTTTACCATAAGTAGACCGTATATGTGTCTTGGGCAAACTTTCGGATAGGCAACAATATTGAAGTATGCATTAAGATTTCGAACAAACAGTAAATGTTCCCTTTGGTTAATTATTGTAGCATCATGAGGCATTTACGAGTGTTAATCGGATTTTCTTTCTGGAGAAATCGTCTTTCTACATAGGGTATAGTTGAATAGGAAAGGTTACGGGATAAACTAATATCTATCTTCATTTACTTCAACAATAATCATTCACAGGAGTTATCTTCGATGATCTGGACTGGGATATGACTCCAGTGGGACCGGTCAGGGCTGATGAACCTGATGATCTCATCCTCAATGTCGACCTTAGCACCTTACCTGACAGTGGCTCAGCCGATGGTGATGGACTCTGGCGTATCGGAGTCTTTGGCTCTCAGAACGTCGACGGAGGCGGTCCCCGTCTTGGCTACCTCCGTCAGGTCCTGGACAGGGCCGAATCTTCGACACCCGCAGCAGGTAGCGGGGAACCGTTGCAGCTGAAGAATTTGGAGACTGAGTTCGACCTTTCTCAGATTGGATGTGACTCGGAGTATCGCTTCCTGTGTCTTGAGTTCTCTAAGGGTCTGCGTGCCAACCCTGACTTTGAGTTCGAAGTACAAGGTGGCGGCGATGTAATCATCAAATGTAAAGAACAACCTTGCCGCAGACGTAAGTACTGTTGAGCGTTGATTATTGATTGTAGAAGATACTCGAAAAACATTAAGAAACAAAAAGATACAGATTTTCAGGTGAGGGTGTTTTATTTATTTATTTATTGATATTTCATCTGGGTAACCCAATTCAACAAAAGTTGGTCTCCAGTGGGGCCCTGAATAGACAACAAAACTATATACAATTAAAATGATTTGAAATACAATCAGAAGAGCATACATATATCAATTAAGCAATACCATAAGTAACATCATAACATATTGCATTCTTACAATATTCAGTATGCCATTTACCAATTATAAGGTCATGATTAGCAGATTGTCGAGTGTTAATATTATGCATCGTTGAGACTTCTTTGAAATTACTTTTGTAAAAATCATTAAGACATTAAAAACAAATATTAATCTAAACCCGTTCCTTAATCAATCGGGCAGCTTTCTTTTGTAATTTCGTTATCTTTTCTATAATGACTTAAAGATCTATTCCCTAAATTTCACGACAGTAATCAATTTGTGATTGAATAAGACATGCATATAATAATATCATTGAAGTTTCATCAACATATGGTTTTACTCTCCTGAGCATGGCAAGACCTGCAAATACTCTTCCACATAAAAATCTACCTGATTAGATCATAACAGATTGTCATTGATAAAAATACCAAGACATTTAAAACTCTTGCATTGTTCAATACATAATTATATCTTCATACTTTATAGAAATGGAATCATTTAATCTGATTGTTAAAACTATTATCTGTCAAAAATGGTTTTATAAGTGCCTTTTCATCTTTCATTATCAACCGTGCACTGTATTGTAAATTTTCAACTACTCCTCTTACACCTTCCAGCGGTTATTGTCACCGACGTGGAAACTGATCTACTCGGAAACGGTATAGTAAATGAGGGAACTCGTAACAACCGCATCCTGTACGAAATGACCGCCGTCGCCGATCCTTCCAGCGGGAAGGCTAGCGGAAGGGACCTGTGGGAAATGACCACTTTCGGCAGCACGTTCCCAGACGGTCGCGGCCAGCGATTCAAGCCTCAAACGGCGTACACGTTCACACAGTATCAGAAGGACAGACCAGCCTTCCCAGGTGAGGACATTCGTTACGGAGCAGTGGACACCAACCTCGACATGACCGGACTGACTTGCAACCAGATCAGGTACTTCTGTTCTGAGCTGCGCAAGGGTGAATATGCCTCTCCAGACTTCGAGTTCATCGCTAAACCCGATGAGGATGTTCTTGTCGACTGTTTCGAACTCAACTGTGAAGGTTTGTGCAAAATATGCTAAAATTGAATAGTGTGTATATTAAGTAAATAGCAGCGGTAATTTGTAGTCGATTTAGGCCTATGTAAGCACACGATACATTTGTTTAATACTGAAATACACATATCTTTCAGGTCGATACATGTAGAATTAAGAGTTCCTGTTCAGGATCATTGTAATTCAACTATCATTGGAAATAAAGTTCTGTTTGCTGTATGACTACGTCACGTTGACAACCTTTATGTTGCTAAAAAGGACTCCAAAGTGAATACGTTTTATATCTGTCTAGTGTCAATCCTTGTTTGATCAGCAGATCTCGAATAATAAAATACTTGTCTATTTGTTTTTAAATTCGCAGGAGTATTGATTGATAACACGCGTTTGACGTTGAATACCGATGACGAACTAGACGATGGACCGAATGAACTAAGCTTCGATTTCCGAGTTGATTCCAATCCTAATGGTGGTGACGCGGAAGGTGACAACCTTTGGCGTCTGGAGACGTTCACCTCCAACAGTTATGATGGGTCTGGTCGCCGCGATATCCTCAGTCAACAGACACTGGATCCTGCAGACGCAAGCCACGACCTTGACGCTGGCAACTCCATGGTGTTCCGCAACCTGAATGCCATGGTGGACTCAGCTGACGTCAATTGCGAGGAGGACTATTTTCTCTGTGCCCAGCTCACCAAGCATGAAAGCTCCCGTCCCGATTTCACAATGAGCGGCACAAGGGACGATTCTCTTTTAAGTTGTAAAACAATTAAATGTAAAAAAGCTGGTAAGTCGTGCCAACCGTGTACGCTGCTATCTGCTTGTTAGCTTGTGTTAATGGCTGTCAGGTAAATGTAGTGTGCACCGGATATAATCCTTGTCGAAAAAAAAAGTCTTCCTTGCTTTGGAGCCGTAGTTTATATTTATACACACATTAGATTGTTGAGCCTGTTTATTGCATTTATTTAGTTAACAGAATCCCTCTGATGTTGAAACCCCCGATTGATGTAGTTTAATCTTTAGTCGTTGATGATAGTAATAGTTTTGATTGACTCGTTTTGTCACAACACTGAAAAGCTTCTTTTTTTTCATTTTTACAAACAGGTTGACCATCCTGTGTGGTAGATAGAACCATCTTCGACGATGTGTTTGCTCCGAGCATGTAAAGTAGTGTACATAGTAGTACATACTGCATGCTTACTTATATGTTTTAGACCCACCTCTTTGATCCCCGGCTTTCGATTACAATCATGTTCTCATGCACGCTTCCCCTTACCCGTCTTAACATCCGTATTCCTTACATCCACAATTTTCCTTACTCTAGTTACAAAACTTACACAAACTTAACCATCGTCCTATTAACTGCCCTTCATTATCATTAAGGAGATCTCGAAGAAAAAAATATCCATTTCTAAACAACTGAACCACAGAGTATAACACAGCACGTGGATTGCATTGAATACTTGTTCTATTACATTCTTTTCTTGTTCTATTTTTTTGTGGCAAGTCTCCTATTGAAATCTTTACGTTGTAATAAAAGCCCTCTAAGGCATCGATTTGCATTTATAGGATGATAAAGACAAACTTCAGGATTCGGCGAGAGGTAAGTAATAATAATCGTCTGGTAACCATTACGTTGAAAGATTGTCAATTTTATGTGCTTATCCCGTTATTCCTCCATTTTATTTCTTTACTCCACGATGGACGTAATTTCTCCCTGGCTGATTGATCATCTCCAGAGCCTCCTCCAGTAAGTTTGCCTCTTCTGTCGTAATGATGAACTTAAAGCCAATGCACAGTAATGTCAGATTCAACTGAGAAAAGAAAATAACGTTCATTCCTCTTCATACTTACAATGAATAGAACGTTCAAAAGGCAATCTACGTGTATTTGAAATCAATTCATGAAGTAGCCAGCTGATATGAATTGTTTTCACTTCGAAATATATATTAACTTATCGCTCAACTTTAACAAAATTTAAAAGCTAGTTTTTCCTTGAAGTTTGATATTGTACGTGGGCTTTCAAGAAAGCTGAAATGAATTGTCAGCGCAACGTTTGTTCATTTTTAAGCATATACCAAGCAAGGAAGCATGAATCATGCTTCGATTTCATGAAGAAAGCGGTACCACATATTACAAGTAAAAGCTGACATGGTGGAAATGGTTGCATGAAAAAACGAATTTAAAAGAAACAGATTATATCAGACATATTTCTTACTAGTAGCTACGTTTTAAGAGTCAACGTGAAATAGATATAATAATAGAAAAAAACAACTCTTTGCTTCGGAATTGACAGAAATGCCTATAGAAGACATCAAATCTAGGCTAAATAGAGTTCAAGCTAATAAATCAAACTATATCACTTGTCTCCGATCAGGTTCAAGGCCGACCCGGACCCAAAGGTGAACCAGGAGACCCCTTCGAGATTCCAGTAAGTGAACTGTAATAATTCTAATGTTCATATTACTTGAATAATACATCATTAACCCGAAAGCTGTCAATATCTTGCACACTGATCTGCGTAGATTGCTCCGTAAATTTGTAGTAGCTCGTGCGGGCGTGCTAAAGACAGGACGGTACACAATGACTCCCTGGCGTTGCCAAATTATAATATACATGTATGTATCAGTGTATAGTCGCATCAAAATTTAACCCAGCATGGGTGGATTAGTGGCAGGGACAATATGGATTTTAGCAATGTGGTGATAACTGCATATTGAAGAGAAATACTTTCTACTTCTTTCATAAATGATAACTGATAAAATGCTTTCTTGTATGGGTATATTACATTGTGATAAAACCTCTCTTTGCGCTACCTGGCAACCAATATCATGGCCTTTTGAGAAGTCAGTCCTCTCGCCTGATTTCTAGAAACAACTGACTGGCGTGGAGACTACCATGTGTGTGGCCTTATTTGCATCTGAGAGACCATGAATATTCACATTCGACATGTATCATTCACATATCTTATGCAGTTAGTTCTTATAGCGAATTTCGACCCAATGGGAGCAATAATTCCGTAATGTATTATATAATTACTATGTAAGGTAGGTCTTAATTGTCTCGTTTTGGCGACCTCACCTTCCTGTACTTATATAAATGTAAACTTTGATTTTTCTATTCATTTTATTCAAGAAGAAAATATCTGATATCTGAATCTCTGTTTTTTAATTTGTTTGTTAAACCTAGCCTGGTATGGTAGGACCCCCTGGACGCCCTGGACTGCCCGGAACACCTGTAAGTAAATCTGAAGAAAACAGGTCTTGAAAAATCTATTATAGTTACTCTATAATTACTTCATTTTTCTGTAATGGAATTCAATTTTCGAGAGAAAGGAGAGAAAAGTATTTCTTTATTGCAAAAAATTACAAAAATAGATGATCACGTGTTATACGCGTATGATGTAGCGAACCGGTCTATTGCTTTTTGCTGTTTTTGCACTCAAAAAACTGAAGTGTTGTTTTTAGCAATTGGAGGGCTATATTCAGCATTTTTTCCAGTGCTCGTATAGGAACAGCACAGCCTGTGCTATTTCAGCACAAGTGCAAGTGCTAGTTCAGCACGAAAGAAAGTGCTAGTATAACACTTCAAGTGCTATGAATCGTGCTGAACTAGCACATTCACTAGTGCTGAACTAGCACTTCCTTTAGACCAAGAAGTGGCAATTTCGGAGGTTTAATTGTTCCATTTCGGCAATCCACAATCGTGACGACAAAAAGCACACACACCGCCTTCCAAACTTCCCGGGCCCGGCCCGGCCGTGTGACGGTGGCGTATCATGTAACGAGTAGGCCTACACAATCCACCGGCAGATATCGTTCCCGCTAGAACCACATCCGCCGCGTCATATTCGGCACATTAATGAGCTTTCGATTTGCAATGGTGGAAATCTAATACGGTAACTCGAGACGAAAATCGATCTGCGCATGCGCGAAATCCCGAGTCTCTCCGTACCGCAGAATTTGAAGACGGTCATCGGGCAAAATAGCGTTCGCTCCAAAATAGTACGGAGAGCGATAAATTTCTGTGCGATGCATTGTAAACTGACGTCACGCACATTCTCCCGTAGCCGTGAACAGAAATGAGATGGCTTCAGAACAGGACGGGAGCTTGAGTGCGAGAACATTCACAGTCTGTCAAATCCCCCGTACCGTGCGTTTCCCATCGCAGATCGAAAGCTCGCTTTTGTTCCCTCGGCGGATTTGGTTATTTTGGCACGATAGTCTTTATTTCTAGACCCAGTTTAATGAAATAGTCTTTCATTGTAGACCCTTATTATAAGAAAATAATATATAAGACCCTTACTGGAAATAAAGACGAACTATCATAGCCAAATTGATTGGACCTGCTATTTGTTTAGTGTTGTTTTGGAGTCCATTCTTCTTTTATTAAAGAGACTAAGTGAGAGGGGGGGGGGGGATGATTCTCCAAAAGGATATATTTTTATATATGGGTGTGCGTATGTGTGTGTGTGTGTGTGAGGGTACGTGTTTATATATATTATATCTATATATTTAATTAATTTAAAAAAATGAATTCATTATTCTGAAAACAGAATTGTACATGAGTATGTTTCCTCATTTTCCCCATGAAAGATGGGGCGTGGTGATTGTACACACCACCCCCCCCCCCACTTCAGAAAAAAGGGGGTGCATCCCCCATCCCACCGAAACCCCGCTATTTTAAGCCCCGATTCCGGGAAATAAGATTGCACTGTGGTGATTAAAAGGTAATTTTGCTCAACTTCCATTCAGAATTAGCATCCATCCTGTGGGGAGGCCCCCAGAATTATTGAGTGGGAAAATATCATCAACCCCCACCCCTACAATTGAAAGGCAAAAAAAAAAGTAAAAAAGAGAGAAAAAGGAAGGGAAAAGAAATAAAAAATAGAGAGAAAAAAATGTCCTGGCAGTATTGGTCTGAGGGGATAATTGTTCACTGGGTGTATGTCTATCTGGATAATACATCTTCTCTCCTGTAGAACCTCTTTGTTCAGAGCTTGGGAGCAAAGATGCTATATTTGATGACACCAGGCAAACCTCCTAGCATGCTGTTCACAAGGTGTTAATATTTTGTCCTCAAAATTTGCTAAAACGTCAAAGTTTCGCGCTTTGCACGGGAAGGGGGAAATCTCTCCCTGCACCCACCCCGGTTACATACAGTGAAATGTTGCGTCCAAGTAATTGAAAAACAGTCCGGGCATCAAACTATAACTTTCCGCCTAAAAAAATTGTTTGCTACGACCCGTTATCTCTCTTTCAAATTTGCTAAAACGTCAGAACTTTCACGCTTCGCGCGGGAAGGGGGAAACTCACCCCTCCTTGCAGCCATCCCTGTTACAGTGCAGTATTACGTCCAAATAATTGAAAAGCAGTCTGGACGTCGAAATAACTAAGTGTTACGAGACGTTATCTTTCTCTCAAATTTGCTGTAAAACGTCAGAGCTTTCGCGCTTCACACTTCGCGTGCTCACAACCGCCCTCTAAAATGAAATCCTGGCTATGCGGTTGGATCCTTCACGTCTGTCCCCCCTATTGAAAATCCTGGCTACCCCTATGATAACAAAGGGATAATCCATATTGAATTTTTCAGGTTAGACCGGTGCCTCCTCACCCTATTCCTCCATTTCTTATAGAGCAATTTGATTTCTAAAAATCTTTTAGAGCCAAGTGAGATTCATCAATCTTCTGCACTGAATTTTGCCTTAAGTATTGATTATGGTACGATAATCTATGTAAATTTATTCTAAATTTCTTTTAAAATGTTTCTTGTTCTATTCTCCAACAAATTTAGTAGAGAAATTGATAAGCCCTTCATCATTGACATTCTGGTATCCTAGAATGGACATCATGTACAACTGTGCAATAACATATACAGTTAACCTTGCATAACTCGAACTCGCATAAGTCGAACTTTACCAAAGTCCAATCAATTATTTGACCAAACTATGCAAAATATGTGCTATTTCTTACGTCGAACTATTTTTTGTGGTCCCAACAGATTCAGCTTATGCAAAGTTAACTGTACTTGTATCGTTGACGTGATTAAGGAATGGGGAAATTAAATTCTTGACTTAATAATTTTTTTCTCAATTATTGAAATTTAACTTCTTCTAAAATTTATGCTTTTGCCTGCAATAGACCGCTTCGGTAATGTATGCAAATTTTATGCATACCTTTCAACATACCTTTTTGACATAATATTGCTTTCCGTATCCTGAGAAATAGATATCTTGACATGCTGAGAAATAATATTTCAAATGTGTATAGTTTGTACATGTAACAATATGGGTTATGGGTACAAACTGATTTTGCGTCTGCGTGTATGACTGATTAAATTAACTTTGCATTTCTTCTGCTTTAAGTATCCGTTATTTCGCGTACTTTAGCAAAGAGCGCATCAACCTCACCAACTCATGCCAGTACACATGTATGTAAATGCTAAAAACAATACATGTATTTTTTATTTATTTTGTTTTGTTTAATATTTTGTTTTCAGGGATACCGTGGACGTCGTGGACCCAATGGACTCTCAGGACCCCCTGGCGGCCGAGTAAGTGTAGTGAATAAACAAAATTGTGATATTAATAAAATTATAAGTGAATAAGCAAAATGAAAGTTTAATTTGGCATGATCTACCAATGCAATAGACGACTTCTTGAAAATACCGTGAGTCTAGTAATGTATGACATGAATAAAAAATGATTTGTCAAGGTTTACGCATGTTACATATTTTATGGAACTTGCTTCATCAACTATACGCGTATTGTGTATTATGCGCTAAAAACTTTTTTGTCCCTCATTGTCTCCCTCTCTTTCTCTCTCATTCTCTTTCACTGCGTATCTTTTCCCCATCCTGGTCTTCTTTCCTTTCTTGTCCCCACACTCACTCTTCGTTCCCTACTCTCTCTCTTTGTTCTCATCAGGGAGAGGATGGTCGCGACGGTAACGGCGGAGGACGTGGACGCCCCGGACCCCCCGGACCCCCTGGACCCCCTGGTGAAGTTGCTGCACCTGCCCAAACTGCAAAGGGACCAAGTTGGAGTGCAGCTTCCTTCCCGTACATGCGCGGCAGCATGGCACAGGTATGATATATTTATTGGATGACGTATCCAGAGATTTAGAAGCGGGAGGGGGGGGGGGGAGGGGTTACGTCAGTTCCATCGTAATCTCGATACGCCACTGTTTATATGACATTATGTGGCATGTTTCTATAAGCACAGATGTCGAAATCACGAAAAAAAATCACTTTAAAAAATGCACAGAGTCATAATTCAAAATGCTAAAGGATAAAATCACACTTGTCAGTAGTGTTGACAGATGATTTTGCTTTAATACTTTATATACGAATTGGATGATTCATTTAAAATAATATTTTTTCTCTCTTATTTGAAAATCAAGATAAATATATCACCGTTACTTTATTGGAAATTTGAGTGGTTGAATATTTTTGTCTTATTTCAACACTGTATATCTTCTCTTTTCAGGGACCCCCTGGAACGTCTGGTTATGCTGGTACTCGTGGATCAAGAGTAAGCTTTTAACACACTTTGTACACTTTTCGTTTCAAAATCATTAGAATAGCCTACGGAAACGAATAGAATAAAATATAAAAAGGTGCAATGTCAAGTTTTTCTTTTGAATTATTCAACTTATGATGTTTTACGATGTGTTTGTTCCTTTATGTAAATCACGTGCAATTCGGCATTTTTGCCTCGATTATTTTTCATAAACCATGATTGAATTTAATTGAACTGAACTGAGGGAAAAGAACTAAATTATTTGTAATGCTGTGCCGAAGCCAGCCGGAGCCATGGAACTGACATTCTGATTTTGAATATTTCAATGTAACGCAGCGCCCAGTAACCAAATGAACGTAACTTCCATTGAGCCACTAAAGTGGCATAATTATGCAGAATAACTTCACCCTGTTGGCGTGTCAGGGGGCGTCGCTAGAAGAGTTGAATGGGGGGGGGGGGGGGGGGGGTTGACGGGCAAACAAGAATAGTTATCAATTTTAGAGATTTTCAAAAAGCCTGTATAAATGTCGAATGTGCCGAAAAAAAGTATGTAATGATGGTGTCGCCCACACAGCCTTCTCCCCTAGGAATGTATATCTCTTTTCTGTCACAAGGCTACAGCCCCTATTTAAATGACATCTTTTCATTTCTACAGGGACCCGCTGGTATGCGTGGACCCTCTGGACCTGGAGGACCTACTGGACCCATCGTAAGTGCTCACTTTAATTAAAAAAGAAAATAATTGAATTACTTGCTCTGATTATTGAAAGACTGGATATTTGAATAATATACGTCGTTGGAGTAGCTAACAATAGGCTGAGATAAAAGGATTCCCCCTAACGCTGGAAAAAGAGTTATTATTACTATTAGTAGTAGTAGTAGTAGTAGTAGTAGTAGTAGTATAATTTTTATTATCTTTGTTACTATCATTATTATTATTATCATTATCATTACCACTGTTATTATCATCATCATTATTATTATCATTAACTATTATTGTCGTTATTATTATAATTATTACTATCATTAGAATCATTACTACTATATTCATTACCATTATTTTCATTAATATCATAATTATTATTATTACTATCATTATCATTATTGTTATCATTACTACTATTATCATTATTATTACCATTATTGTTATCATTATTATGATTAGCATTATTATCATTGTTGTTGTTATTATTATCATTATTATCAATATCATTGACTTCATCATTATACTAGACTTCATCATTATATTTCTTGACAGGGTGTTGCTGGTGGACGTGGCTCACGTGGGGAAGACGGTGCAGATGGAAAGAATGTAAGCATTATTCAAGTTCATAGTTTGATCTTGCAATACAATATCATCTCTTCAATGACTAAAATGGTTATAGTTGATAGAATAAAAAGGATTAGTGTTTAATGATATGGATAAATTACCAGGGGCGTCGCTAGAACATTTTTAATGGGGGCGTGACACCCAAATTTGCCGACAAATTTTTAGGATTTGACACCCAAATTCGTTGACAAAAATGCTACACCCTCCCCCCCGAAAAAAAAAATAATTAAAAAATTAAAAAAAATTAATGATAATAAAAGAAAATCGCAGATGTAGAGATCTTGATCTCTCTTTTTCCCCGAATATCAACTTTTCACTTTCTAAACGTTTGCGAGCGAGCGAAACGAGCAAGCAAAATTCTAAAAACTTTTTCGCAGTGAAACAGAAGTTACATACAGAAGTTACATACAAAAGTTACATAATTATCTGTCCTTGCGAGCGAGCGAGCAATTTTTAAAAACTTTTTCGTATTGAAAATGTACATAAGTTACATAATATTATCATCTGGGAACCTTGCTTCCAAATATTTGGATATTCTTGCACCTTGCTGCCCGAATATGAATATCGGAACTTTGAAAGATTCGGGAAGCTGCAGCCCATTGCCGAAGGGGGACGCCTTTTGCCTGAACATTAAAATTCCATTGTTCTTGCGAGCGAGCAAAAAAAAACCTGGTAAATTTTTCCTTTTTTTTTCTTTCATTCCTTTTTCTTTTCCTTCTTTTCTTTCTGTTTTTTGTTTTGTTTTCCTCTCCTTTCCCTTTTCTTTTTTTCTTCTTTCTCTTTTCTCCTTTTCGTTTTCTCTTTCCTCTTCCCTCTCCATTTCCCCTCTTTTTTTGCCAACAGAGGTGGCGCATTTGCCGACAAAAATGTCGAATGGGGGGGGGGGGGTGTGACACCCCCACACCCCCTCTTGCGTAAATCACATAAGCAGCAGATGTGAGGGAAATTACAATAAGATTTCCGTCAAACGAAATGACGAAATATAGTTTTAATATTCAGTCTCTGTGATGTGATAGCTATTTGAACGTATATTTACTACAGAAGCAGCCTTTACATAATTTTGGCATTATCATTTTTTCAACTACGCATTTATCATTTTTCATAATGTGATGCCTTGGCTTTTGGATTATTCAGTTTTCAAGAAACATACATAATACGGTTTCGAACAACAGATGTGCGATTGACGAGTTATATGGAGACTACCAATCAAGGGTTACACACTATGAACACGATGACAAAGAGAGCGGAAAAAATATACAGCTCCTCATTGTACCCTCCACAACTGCTCTGGTAGACAAAAGAACATCCCTTCATTGCTATTATGTAAAATAAGTAGAACAGGTGAATATGCATGTGACACCTGTTCTACATATTTTTACATAATAGCAATGAAAAAATGTTCTTTTGTCTACCAGAACCAGTGTGGACGGTACAATGTGGAGCTGTATATTTTGTCCACTTCTTTGTTCACCATGTCATAGTGACACTAACTTTAAAAGCGTTACAAAAGTCACTTTAGGTAACGGCTGTCGTCATGTGGACATGTAAAGCAGTTAATTTTTCGAGCTATGATGTGCATAGCTGTTATTTCTTTATTATTGCTTTGTTGGATTTTTATCCATGGATAGTGAATACATGTGTGCATTGGGGGGGGGGGGGCGCACCACCTTAAAATTATGCAACTAACATCAACTTCTTGATGATTTCACTTTCTGATTTTAGGGAAAGAATGGCAGCCCTGGACAACTTGGATTCCCTGGCGAGGCTGGACGAGGTGTAAGTTCATGTTCATTATAGTAAACTTCAATCAATATCAGTTTATTTTCTACAAAATCAGACAAGATACAGATCATACATTTTAAAAAATTATGTGGATCAGATATATATATATATATATTTATATATATACACTCAACCAAAAAAGTAAGTTCCCCCCTAGCATTTTTGGATATATCTCAAAAAATATTTTACCGATTTTCATAATTCAAACGGGAATGGATAGGGAATTTTATTACTCATAACATGAATGGCATATCATTGCCACCAGATATCATTATTGGTGTGAAAAAATGCATTTTATGTCAAAATGCATGGGAAAAAAGTTGCACTTTAGTGATTTGCATTGACTTTTACACAAATAATCAAACAATCACTCATGATTCTGAACTTTTAAGCATGGTTTATTGCATATTTCTCTATCTCTTTCTTTTCATGAGCATACAGTTTAATAGGGAAGCATATTGTACCTGAAGAAATTCCTGAGAATTACATAATTTAAAAAAGGTCATTTGCTAACTTGCATAGGAAATGTACACAATATGCTTCATATAACCTTAAAGTGCAACTTTTTTTCCCATGCATTTTGACATAAAATGCATTTTTTCACACCAATAATGATATCTGGTGGCAATGATATGACATTCATGTTATGAGTAATAAAATTTCCTATCCATTCCCGTTTGAATTATGAAAATCGGTAAAATACTTTTTGAGATATATCCAAAAATGCTAGGGGGGAACTTACTTTGTTGGTTGAGTGTATATACTTTTGAACTTTATATATATATATATATTTCCGAAATCGAAATCGGTATGTCTTTAACATCCCTGTGAATTTGCATGAACATTTAAACATGTCATTTGCATCATTGTGAAAGTTACAATAAGACCCAAAGTTATAAACAATAGAAAATCAGAGAACCTTGATGAACGACATTTTGCTTGGTCTTTTCTTTTGCCTTCAACATGTTCTTGGAAATCAAGAAAAGACATTGACAATTTAAATTGATGGGTTCAGTTTTCTACCACTCCCTTTTTCGGGGCTGATTATTAAAATCCTAAATTCTTATTGCATGTAATTTTATAGCTTTTGACTTATGATATCATCATACTTAGTGATACTTTTTTTGACAGGGAGCTGCTGGAACCCCAGGACGACCCGGAGGCTTCGGACACAAAGGATGGACCGTAAGTTGGTCTCCGGCCAATTTATTATTCCTGTTGTCATTTTCATCCATTCTCAGTATTCAAATTCTCCCCTGTTCCCCAATTGCCACTCTTTCGAGTAGACATTGCATGTAAAGTTAATTGTATTGTGTATTTGTCGAATGGTGTGTGGGTGAGTACATTTTTGTTTGATTATCTTGAGACGGAAAAATATTGAAATCAAATCAGATCAAATCAGGTCAATGGACGGAAAGGTAACATTTTATCGTAAAGAATAGTTTTGTTTTTGCCCCATTGAGAACTATAAAATGTGTCATGATTTTTCAAGTATCATTGTCAGGTACTAGTAAGCGTTATCTGTTACATGGAGTAAATTATGTTGACCCTGGTCTGTTCAAGAATTGTAATGTCTTATAATAATGTGGGATGATGGAAACTGAAAAATATAGAGATTTGAGGAAAAAGTGGCAGAGCAGATTGAAAGAAACCTGTACCAACTATTTTGGGGGTTTTGTTTTGACTTGACTATTTCGGCATCTGTAATCTGGAAGATATAAATGTGATCATTCCGTTTCTCTTATTTTACTGAAACGAAATCATTCAAAACTTAAAAGTAAACTGAAAACTAAAAACAGATTCTGCATTTTCTATTGATAGGGTATGTATGGTAGGAAGGGAGCTCAGGGAGACCGAGGAGCATCTGGATCCGCTGGAGAAGATGGTGTTACGGGAGGCGTAGGAGCCGTTGGACGCGCTGTAAGTATCTCAAATTTCTTTCAATCTCTTCCCCTTAAAACAGTCAGAACCAATATCGACTTTCCGCTATCACCAAAAACAGCAAGTTGTCGCTATTGGGTCAGCCCTGCCGACAGAAGGTGCATAAAGCCCGTTTCACAATTGGTCTGCGACCGTTTGCGACCATTCGGTCACACCACAGGCTGCAACAGACTTAAATCGCCATCGATCTCATCAGGTCGCATAAAGGCATTCACAAATGCAACAGCTATCGTACAACGAGTAAGTCGCATTTGCTTGCATATGCTCGTGCGAGTGGTCGTGCGTCCACATGCGAGTGTTGCACAAGTGATTGCGAGTGGCTTGACGCCAATCACAATAGTCGCACGACCGATCGCATGATCGTGCGAGTGGACGTGAGTCCATGCGATCGCTCGTGCGATTGAATGAGACCGGTGCGAGTGCTCGTGCGAGTGTTCGTGCGAGTGTTCGTGCGACTGGCGTAGGGTATAAAAACACCCTCAACAGTAGTCAATTTCAAGTTGGACCTCATAATAGTAAAGATGCCAAAGAAGAAAGTTACAAAGAAGAGGAAGATGTTAGAGGAGGGCCCTGATGCAGAGGATCATCTCCATAGTCCCTCTATATATACCCCCGAGGAAAAGTCGCATACAGTCACATACAGTCGTGCAACGGTAGTAAAACTTTATAAGATGTGCTGCGATCGGTCGTGCAACAGTCTCAGAGTCTTAGTACAATGCACCCACTCGCAAAACTGGTCTATATAGGTCGCTAGCGCAGGTGCGAGTGTTGCACGACCTCCAACCGACCCAATGCGACTATCGAGTCGTCAAGTAGTGCAACATTGTGCAACACTCGTACGACAATCGCACGATTGGTCGTACGAACGCATCTGGTCGCGTCTGAATTTTGAGCATGTTCAAAGTTCAGATGCGACCAGTCATGACCGCCTCAGGTTCGTGCGACCGCCTGCAACGACTGCGAGTGCTTGCAAGACACCAAGCGATCGGTCGTACAACACCCCGAAAACACTGTTGCAGGCGGTTGCAAACTGGTCGCAGACTTGGGCCATTATTCTGGCTAGATTATTCCAATAATTTTCACATTGGTTGTTCATTTATCAATCCTCTGATTGTAAAACTGCGAGAATTTTACTGCGAGAATATCATATATCAAGGAGAAAAGAGCAAATGTTTAACTGGAAAATGAAGTACATGCAAATATATCATGCATTTACACGACAATTTACGAATTTAACCAATAACCAATAATTTGTTTGTTGCTAAGATACCTGTAATTATGGTATTCATTTGTATAATTTCGCTTAATTAAGTTGTACAAGATACGTAAAACAAGATGAAAAAAATTAAGTTTATTACTGTTATTGTAAAATTCATCTCCATACGTATTGTCTCCATTGTCAACACTTTGCTTTATTTGATCTTAAAATGTCAATATCGCATCTCCTCTTTTTTCTTAAAAAATAGGGAGCACGTGGAATGCCCGGATCAACTGGAGCAACAGGATCAAAGGGCCCTGTCGTAAGTCAGAGCAACTTTTTTTTCTAATTTCATAAATAGTCCCCAAACCGGTCTCTAAATAATTAAGTATGATTATCAAAATGTATGGGGAAAAAACTTGTCGAAATTTGTGATCTCTGAGAAAACAAAAGTATTTACTTTAGTTCATTCAAAATTTACAATATTCTCCTTTAATTATTGCCATGCATGCACAAATTATTTCCCAGCTTGTCTTACTTTATTATTTTGGATTTGAAAAAAGCAATTATTTTACTCCATTATTCAGGACAGTTTATGATCATTTACATTCAAACAATGAATATTACCTAACAAGAAAAATTATTCCTACACGGCAAGTATATGATTTAATGCGCCATTTTTTCTTCGTAAATAAAAACACGCAAAATATTTGATCACTCTGAATGATTTGCCTCTTTACAAAATACAAAGAATACATACACACACGCACACACACACACACTGTGTGTGTGGGTGTGTGTGCGCGCGCGCGCATTCTTTTAAATAGTTCATCTTATAATAAAATACAATAGTGAGTTAGTAGACAATAACAACAACAAAAGATTGCTTTGAGATTTCAGTATTAAGTAGATGCAAATTATAAAGAATACTTCAATAAATTCCACGTGTTCAAATACTATATACTTAAATACACCAGGCCAAATTTTCTTCTGAAAAAGAAAGAATAGGCTACACTAAGTAGAGAAGAAGGCAGCGACCCATAATGCACGTTTGTTTATATTTATTTGTTTATATAATAACAGGGTGAACGTGGAAGTACTGGCGAGGTCGGTGACCAAGGAAACGTGGTAAGTGATTTTTAGTTTGCCTTTATTTGTTTTCTGTTCATTGCTCCTGATTGCTGGATAAGATAACTCATAGGAAAGACAACTGCGCTTGTTATTCCAATCGTGGAAGGTTCTTTCTATAATAATATTTGTTGTAAAAGCCCAGTGGAAGAGCACATATCCTTCGAGTAAAAATCGCTGTAAAGCTGTAGTTATTACATTTCTATGACTTTGCGATTCAAATTCATATTCCTGTCATATTCACAGTGTGGGTCAATGTATGACATTTTCAGTTGTCAAATAATATGTCAATATATATTTGCTATATTCACATGTATAGTTTTGTTGATACGTAAAGGTATAATGAAGTATAGAATAAGTGTTTGAAATGGCAAATGGGATAGTTAAGTTCCTTGAATTTTAAAGCTTTCCAGTGGAGAATGTTTGTGATAAAGAGATTTTTCATTATGATGTGAAAATTAAACTCTTGAGATTGAAAAATATGCAAGTTTTTTGCTATAAATTCTATGAAATCATATGATTTTTAATACAATATTCAACTGGATGTCTAACCATTGATACCAACAAACCACTGTATTTATCTTTTCATTGCCTCCCCCTATAGGGTAGCACAGGACCTATGGGAACTCCCGGAGCAGTCGGACTGACTGGAGCTAAGGTAACCACTCCCACGAAATAAATCATAACTGCTCAAAATTTTAATAACTGAAGACGACGGATTTGGTGTTTTCATTGTTGTACAATATAACGGACAACATTAAACAAATAATATTTACTCAAATGGACATTGTACATATTATGGCTTACTCAATTTTCTTATCACTTGGCACTAAAGCGCGCTGTCTATTATTGATTTCTCTGCTGTAATCACTATTTACATTTTCCTAAAAAGCTTAACTGAAGTATTCTACCAATATTAAAGGGCAATCCAACCTTGGTAATAACATGATTTGTATAAAAGCAAAAAAAAAAAAAAAAAACCCAAAACAAAACAAACAAGAAAAAGAGGATGGTGAAAGTTTGAAAGAAATCGAAAAAAGGAATAAGAAAGTCATGAATGTTTGAAAAATGAGATCACTAAATCTATGCGAGTCTCAAAATTTGGTGAGTCGATTGTGACATACTGGCGGTCAACTCTCCCGTTTGTCGTACACAAAAAAAATCATTAATTTTCGGTATTCTCCGAAGCGCCTTTTCCCTCGGGGCAGTACTCAAAATACACTGTAGATAGCGTATTGTTATAATTATGTCCTCATAAAATAAAAAATCCTACTAAGCAATACTTTGTGAAAAAAGACAACACTTAGTCATTGATTGTGATGGGGGAGTTATCCGCCACTACATCACAGAGACGTTACCGTTTCGGCCGATTTAAAATTCCCATTATGTATAGTGATTACAACTTTCCAATATTCATAACTTTCTTATTGCTTGTCCAATTTCGTTCAAACTTCCACAAATCTGCTTCTCTGATTTTTCCTCTTTCCGTCAGAACAACTTGCTATGCAGGTTTGATTTCCCTTTAATATAGTTCTGTACACATTGTGTTTAATGAAACTGATTTTAACCCTAAAAAGACTGGGGGCCTAAAAGCCCCCCCCCCCCCGGACATAAACTGCGATTATTTGGTAACGCTTCAAGATTTCGCGCTGCTGTTTCATGACTTTTTTCTTTAGAGTTTTGCGCAACTTTTGATACCAAAATTTGCATGCCCCGCGTGTACGATAACAGAGTTACGTCATGTTTTCATAAGGCATGTCAAGAAAAATTCGATATTTTGCATTCGTTTGTGTGTAAAGTCAATGGGGACTGTTTTCAAACTATATTTTCATATTTTCAAAAATAAGAATAATAAGATTAATTTGACTATGCATTCATGTAGAAAACATTTGCGGAAGAGCCTCGGGAAATTCTAAATTTGCCGACAATTTGTTTTAAAGGGTGTCGCATCCCCAAACCCTCACTATTTCGACTTCCCCTTATTTTATGATTGACAAAAGTTTTTTTTATAAAAAAAAAATAAAATGCTTGTGCACAGGGACAAACCGGAAACGCTGGCGAACAAGGAGTTCCTGGTGCAATTGGTCTAATAGGAGAGACTGGTAAACGTGGGGCTCATGGACTTGCTGGGGCCCCCGTAAGTATACATCCTACTGCACTTTCAGCACAATGTATGCCATTGATTATATGAAAAGTTTTTATCAGAACATGCTACATCCAAAAAAAAAAAAGTCTTGAAAACAACAAGGATGTTTAGTTCTCATGTGTTGCATTTTCGATTCGAAAGGTACTTGGTTTTATCGTATTATGTATCTCAGAGCTAATGAAAGCACTCTTTAAAAACTCCATGTGCCTTAAGTTTGGTAGATTGATAAATTACTTGCAATAAGTGGGATGTATACATGAAGATAGACTAAGAGAGAGATAGAGGGAGAGAGAGAGAGAGAGAGAGAGAGAGAGAGGGGGGGGGGGATTTCAGTAAAAGAATAAAAAGTGTATATGATAATACATTCATTCATTGCATTATGAATTACAATATTAGAACGTTGACGAGTATTCAGTTTGTTTGGTTTGTCTCAACATCAAAAACTCACCCGCAATAAGATTCAGATAATATTCTAATGTGAAAATGGCAAATGTATGGTAAAACTATATTTTTCATAAGACGGCAGATTAAATTAACTTCATTATTTCTTTTCTTCAAGGGAATAGCCGGAGTTAACGGAGATGGTGGTTCTACGGGAGATGTTGTAAGTAATTAAATATATATTATATAAAGTTTACTGAAGAAAATATTATTAGCTATTGTAGTTAACAATGTACATTATATTCATCTTCGGCGCTGCAATGTGGAACCAAATTAAGCAATGATTTTCATTTGGGGTCCAAAATAACGAATTACATACACCTCCAAAACTGTAACACTACTGCGATGACTTCGCTTTATAGATAATTGTTGTCCAGATTTCTAAGCTTCTTGAGAATGAATTTCAACCGTTATTATTTTTAATCCATTAATTTTGCATCATCAGTGTTTTATTAACTCAATAACCAATGGGAATTAAAAAAATAATAGATATCATAATATGGAAGGAAAGGGACAATTAAAAAAAAGGAATATCAAGAAGAACAGGTATTAGGAATAATGATGTACAATACGCATAATTTATACGAAACTAAAATCTACGCAGAAAAGGTTTTCAAAAATGAATTTAAAGACATGCAATTAAAATTCGTTGAAGCCCTCGTCAAAATTCACACAACATGTACCACAGTATAATGCAAAACATCTGACTTTGTACAGAATTGAAATGAACTGAGATATTTTTTTCGAAAGTGTATGTAGACTCCTATGAGGTTGGTAAGTAAAAATAAGTGCCTGGAAGACACTTGGGAGAAGAGTTGATATTATGCCTGTTGCCCACTATGCGCTATTTTGTTGACATAGGACTGCGCCAATTACCGTCAGCGAATGGCACGGTCTTTGACGTGTCATATGAGATTGGCATGGGACATAAAATTGAATAATGAACAGTGCAAACTTTATGTTGCAGTATTGGCGTACGGGTAAATTGCCATATGATTGATTAGCGCAGGTAATAGCGCAAGGAAAATGACGCCTCGAGTGCAACGGGTATTACATTTAAATGCAAACGTAAGGCTTATATTTTAACTTTGTTTGCCGCATAAATACGCTTCTATGGGATTTGTGTTTTGAGTCTGTGCCAAATGGCATAATGGTACAGTAAGGGTTAATCTGATTAAATGTGCTTCATTGCAGGGACCCCAAGGAGAGCTTGGAATGCCAGGACAGAACGGCGCACCCGGAGTTCAAGTAAGACTGCATAACAATCAATTAATGCTCAGGATTTACTTTCAAGCCATAAGTCTGCTCCCGTGCAGAGCATACAAAATCCAACATTAAGAGATGTTAATATACAATAAAGAAGGGAGAAGGAAGAGGGGAAGGAGCGAGGGAGAAGGAAGAGAAGAGAAGATAGGAGAGGAGAGAGAGAGAGAGAGAGAGAGAGAATGAAGGGAGGGGAGATAGCATAAGATATAGAAATTGAATGCTATATTTTAGTCTTTCATTAATGATGAACATCTACCGTACCTTATTCTTATGCTTCTACGTAGATTAATCTTAAGCAATATTTAAAAATGAAAAAATTAAACAATATTTCAGATCTACAGTCATTATTACGATGTATAAACTGAACATAATTATTAATGCAATGGCCATTTGTAAAATTGTTTTTTTTTTTTAATTTTTAAAAGTAATAAAATACTGAATTATCTATCACAAATTATAAAATGATCTAATCACTTGATCATTTCATATTCAAGTGCTCGAATTATGAAGTGGTACAAAACATTTATTGCTCTTAATTTTGTAATCAGTGACCTGTATATACTCAAGAAAAGTT
>CM046853.1:65017149-65116980 GCA_025617745.1 Heliocidaris erythrogramma
CAAGGCCGTAGTCGTTTCCCTGGTGGATTGATATGATAGATTGAAGATGTAATTGACTATATCGATCTAGGAATCGTTGTTTGTTATTCATTAAAAAAGTTCGTTAAAGTACAAAATGGATTACAGCATAAATTTTCGCTCAAAGTAATATGAACGTTGTTACCATTTTTTTCATTTTCAGTTAGAGAAAACATGGAATCTAATTTCATATTTGATTTCTTATTTTCAGAGGCTATATTTACCGACTTAACGGCCGACCTCGGCGATCAGATCATTGTCGAAAACAAGAATAACCCACTCACCGTGGACTTGGTGGGAATCACCCATAACGACTCCACCAACGTGATCGGGGAAGAACTGTGGATGGTTGGTGCGTATGCCAGCATGAATCCCGACGGTTCTGGAACAAAGACCGGTTACATGGAACAAATTTTAGGCCCCGACGGTGCAGCTACTGACCTCAACGACGGTGAGAATCTGCCTATGGATGGCACGGACTTCGAATTTGACATGACGGGAATCCGTTGTGCAGAGGCCCCTTACCTCTGCTTTGACCTGAATAAGAATCCTAGAGCCAGTGTCAACTACATCTTTGAGGCTCGTCCTGATGATTCAGCAACAACCACCTGTATAGACATGAGAGAACGCTGCAAGGGTAAGGTTTAAATGCATTGTCATTTTGTGAAATCCTCTATGAATGACTTAAATTTGGATTGTTAGATGACCCTGTAGCAAAATGCATTATATATTATTTTTTATTATTCTGGTATTGAATTCTTTTTCCTGCCTTTCTCCAACAACTTTTTATCATATTCTCGGTAACAACATGCCATTCGTAAATAAAAGGATTATCAGATTTAAAACAGATTCTCAGTAGTTTGTGTTTGTCACGTGTATCTTCCTTACTGTGTCTAAAGTAGGTAATAACAAAACTAGCACAATCTAAACATAATTTCGTTGGTTCAATTGAATAGGAGCTGTCGCTCAAGATGTCGAATGGGAAGCGGAAATTGGGGACGCTCCATTTGGACAACCATCGCCTCTGACCATCGACGCAGATGTGCTGTTCGACCCAGACAGTCCTGATGTGGCTGGAGATGGTTTATGGCAGCTGGGTGTCTTTGCCGCTAGAAATCCTGATGGCTCTGGGCCCCGCAGAGATGAGGTGTCACAAACCCTTGATCCCTACAACCAAGCCTTGCCTCTCGAGGAAGGCGGTCCTCTGGAGTTCGGCAAGATCGACGTCCCATTCCCCATTGACGAGCTCGGTTGTGACGATTACAGATGGCTCTGTATAGAATTCAAGAAGGGAGAAGGACCCAACCCCGATTTTGGATTCGCGACCGAGAGCGGGGAAGACTCTATAATTTCTTGCAAAGAGCAAAAGTGTAGAGGTAACAATATCTAACCTTCCTCTATCTCCCCACCCTCTAGTTTCTACTTTCTCAATCTTTTGTTCCTCTTACGCTTGAAACAAAACCTGGCCACCAGCAATTTGAATATACCCAAAAGGCAATAGGTTTTTTTTCTAACCATGCATATTTGCCATTTGAATGTGTTCCTTCCCAATGACATTCATTGTTATAGCTTTAGATTAGGTATCTGGTGTAACAGAGAGTCCGGTCAACATGGATTCAGATACTCCAAGGCAAGATCTGCGGATTGTGTCAAGTCTAAGGAGCCGTATGGCTGCCAACAAGAGTAAGGGGAGCAAAGTTTCATTATGATGTACCTATAAACATTATTTCTTCTGCCTTTCTCTGACAACTATTCTATTCACAACTTCTGCTCTCTTCTGACAAAGTGTGCCCTATATCAACGAGCTTTTAGAGAAGGCTTCCTAGATAGTTTTGAATTACACATTACCGCTATAGCTGCTTGATATACCCTTATATATTTTGTATATCATTTTTTCATTAAAAATATGAAATAAAATTAGAATATTAGTAAACTTACACAATATAACTATGTTAATTATTTAGTGTTTCAGATGCAAAGTTACTAATAATCATGGAACTTTCATATCGTGTACGAAGAAAAGGTGTATTTATATCTAAAAATGGACATTTATACATTGCTTATAAGGAAGACATTGGTAGTAAAAATATGTCAAGCGGATATACATTTCCCTGTGTAATCAAAGCTTTCTATGATACGTCTCATAAGCTCTTGATTTATCAAAACAAAACGCATACTTATGAATTACTTTCGAAAATATTTGTTCTTACTCCTGCAGGCGTTGAAATTGATAGCCTCACATCCTCTCCGACTGATGTCCTTACGGACCTGATGCTTCGCGAAGGTAACTCTGATAACCCACTGACGTATAACTCTATCGCTACCACCACCGAAGAATCAGGTACAGTGCGTGGTGTGGAGCTCTGGACACTTAGCCAGTGGGTAGCGAGAACGCCAATGGAGACGGACCACAAAACAACTTCCAGGAGCAAGTTCTTTCCGATTACTTTGCTGCCCTTCCCGTCATGAATTCAGGAGATACCCTCGACTTCGTCCCGCTGGTGACAAACTTCGACATGACTGGACTTAAGTGTCCTCAGGTCAAGTACATCTGTAACGAGGTCAACCGAGATCCACAATCACAACCAGAGTTCCAGTTTACTGGTGTTCCAGATGAATCGGTGTTGAGGAGCTGTTTCGAGGTGCCCGATGATGCTTGCAAAGGTTAGATATAAAGAACAGCCAACTCTACTGTTTAGCCAGTTTACGAATATATGCAATTTTAGGGATGCTTCTTTCCAAGAGCCCTTTGCCCAGCTTGAGCCCAAGGTCTCGCTGGAACTCACTGTAGGGACATTAGGCCATGCGGAGGAGCCACACGAACATGGGGCAGCGTGACCCACTGCATAGCGAGGTTTCTCAAGCTATTGCAGGTGACGAACAATTTCATTTGCCTGTCACGTATCAATACCTAGTCATGTGTATGGATTAAATCCAACTTCCATAAGCTTTTACCATAAGTAGACCGTATATGTGTCTTGGGCAAACTTTCGGATAGGCAACAATATTGAAGTATGCATTAAGATTTCGAACAAACAGTAAATGTTCCCTTTGGTTAATTATTGTAGCATCATGAGGCATTTACGAGTGTTAATCGGATTTTCTTTCTGGAGAAATCGTCTTTCTACATAGGGTATAGTTGAATAGGAAAGGTTACGGGATAAACTAATATCTATCTTCATTTACTTCAACAATAATCATTCACAGGAGTTATCTTCGATGATCTGGACTGGGATATGACTCCAGTGGGACCGGTCAGGGCTGATGAACCTGATGATCTCATCCTCAATGTCGACCTTAGCACCTTACCTGACAGTGGCTCAGCCGATGGTGATGGACTCTGGCGTATCGGAGTCTTTGGCTCTCAGAACGTCGACGGAGGCGGTCCCCGTCTTGGCTACCTCCGTCAGGTCCTGGACAGGGCCGAATCTTCGACACCCGCAGCAGGTAGCGGGGAACCGTTGCAGCTGAAGAATTTGGAGACTGAGTTCGACCTTTCTCAGATTGGATGTGACTCGGAGTATCGCTTCCTGTGTCTTGAGTTCTCTAAGGGTCTGCGTGCCAACCCTGACTTTGAGTTCGAAGTACAAGGTGGCGGCGATGTAATCATCAAATGTAAAGAACAACCTTGCCGCAGACGTAAGTACTGTTGAGCGTTGATTATTGATTGTAGAAGATACTCGAAAAACATTAAGAAACAAAAAGATACAGATTTTCAGGTGAGGGTGTTTTATTTATTTATTTATTGATATTTCATCTGGGTAACCCAATTCAACAAAAGTTGGTCTCCAGTGGGGCCCTGAATAGACAACAAAACTATATACAATTAAAATGATTTGAAATACAATCAGAAGAGCATACATATATCAATTAAGCAATACCATAAGTAACATCATAACATATTGCATTCTTACAATATTCAGTATGCCATTTACCAATTATAAGGTCATGATTAGCAGATTGTCGAGTGTTAATATTATGCATCGTTGAGACTTCTTTGAAATTACTTTTGTAAAAATCATTAAGACATTAAAAACAAATATTAATCTAAACCCGTTCCTTAAAAGGCATCCATTTCAGGCGAGCAAATAATTCATTGGATGAATCAATCGGGCAGCTTTCTTTTGTAATTTCGTTATCTTTTCTATAATGACTTAAAGATCTATTCCCTAAATTTCACGACAGTAATCAATTTGTGATTGAATAAGACATGCATATAATAATATCATTGAAGTTTCATCAACATATGGTTTTACTCTCCTGAGCATGGCAAGACCTGCAAATACTCTTCCACATAAAAATCTACCTGATTAGATCATAACAGATTGTCATTGATAAAAATACCAAGACATTTAAAACTCTTGCATTGTTCAATACATAATTATATCTTCATACTTTATAGAAATGGAATCATTTAATCTGATTGTTAAAACTATTATCTGTCAAAAATGGTTTTATAAGTGCCTTTTCATCTTTCATTATCAACCGTGCACTGTATTGTAAATTTTCAACTACTCCTCTTACACCTTCCAGCGGTTATTGTCACCGACGTGGAAACTGATCTACTCGGAAACGGTATAGTAAATGAGGGAACTCGTAACAACCGCATCCTGTACGAAATGACCGCCGTCGCCGATCCTTCCAGCGGGAAGGCTAGCGGAAGGGACCTGTGGGAAATGACCACTTTCGGCAGCACGTTCCCAGACGGTCGCGGCCAGCGATTCAAGCCTCAAACGGCGTACACGTTCACACAGTATCAGAAGGACAGACCAGCCTTCCCAGGTGAGGACATTCGTTACGGAGCAGTGGACACCAACCTCGACATGACCGGACTGACTTGCAACCAGATCAGGTACTTCTGTTCTGAGCTGCGCAAGGGTGAATATGCCTCTCCAGACTTCGAGTTCATCGCTAAACCCGATGAGGATGTTCTTGTCGACTGTTTCGAACTCAACTGTGAAGGTTTGTGCAAAATATGCTAAAATTGAATAGTGTGTATATTAAGTAAATAGCAGCGGTAATTTGTAGTCGATTTAGGCCTATGTAAGCACACGATACATTTGTTTAATACTGAAATACACATATCTTTCAGGTCGATACATGTAGAATTAAGAGTTCCTGTTCAGGATCATTGTAATTCAACTATCATTGGAAATAAAGTTCTGTTTGCTGTATGACTACGTCACGTTGACAACCTTTATGTTGCTAAAAAGGACTCCAAAGTGAATACGTTTTATATCTGTCTAGTGTCAATCCTTGTTTGATCAGCAGATCTCGAATAATAAAATACTTGTCTATTTGTTTTTAAATTCGCAGGAGTATTGATTGATAACACGCGTTTGACGTTGAATACCGATGACGAACTAGACGATGGACCGAATGAACTAAGCTTCGATTTCCGAGTTGATTCCAATCCTAATGGTGGTGACGCGGAAGGTGACAACCTTTGGCGTCTGGAGACGTTCACCTCCAACAGTTATGATGGGTCTGGTCGCCGCGATATCCTCAGTCAACAGACACTGGATCCTGCAGACGCAAGCCACGACCTTGACGCTGGCAACTCCATGGTGTTCCGCAACCTGAATGCCATGGTGGACTCAGCTGACGTCAATTGCGAGGAGGACTATTTTCTCTGTGCCCAGCTCACCAAGCATGAAAGCTCCCGTCCCGATTTCACAATGAGCGGCACAAGGGACGATTCTCTTTTAAGTTGTAAAACAATTAAATGTAAAAAAGCTGGTAAGTCGTGCCAACCGTGTACGCTGCTATCTGCTTGTTAGCTTGTGTTAATGGCTGTCAGGTAAATGTAGTGTGCACCGGATATAATCCTTGTCGAAAAAAAAAGTCTTCCTTGCTTTGGAGCCGTAGTTTATATTTATACACACATTAGATTGTTGAGCCTGTTTATTGCATTTATTTAGTTAACAGAATCCCTCTGATGTTGAAACCCCCGATTGATGTAGTTTAATCTTTAGTCGTTGATGATAGTAATAGTTTTGATTGACTCGTTTTGTCACAACACTGAAAAGCTTCTTTTTTTTCATTTTTACAAACAGGTTGACCATCCTGTGTGGTAGATAGAACCATCTTCGACGATGTGTTTGCTCCGAGCATGTAAAGTAGTGTACATAGTAGTACATACTGCATGCTTACTTATATGTTTTAGACCCACCTCTTTGATCCCCGGCTTTCGATTACAATCATGTTCTCATGCACGCTTCCCCTTACCCGTCTTAACATCCGTATTCCTTACATCCACAATTTTCCTTACTCTAGTTACAAAACTTACACAAACTTAACCATCGTCCTATTAACTGCCCTTCATTATCATTAAGGAGATCTCGAAGAAAAAAATATCCATTTCTAAACAACTGAACCACAGAGTATAACACAGCACGTGGATTGCATTGAATACTTGTTCTATTACATTCTTTTCTTGTTCTATTTTTTTGTGGCAAGTCTCCTATTGAAATCTTTACGTTGTAATAAAAGCCCTCTAAGGCATCGATTTGCATTTATAGGATGATAAAGACAAACTTCAGGATTCGGCGAGAGGTAAGTAATAATAATCGTCTGGTAACCATTACGTTGAAAGATTGTCAATTTTATGTGCTTATCCCGTTATTCCTCCATTTTATTTCTTTACTCCACGATGGACGTAATTTCTCCCTGGCTGATTGATCATCTCCAGAGCCTCCTCCAGTAAGTTTGCCTCTTCTGTCGTAATGATGAACTTAAAGCCAATGCACAGTAATGTCAGATTCAACTGAGAAAAGAAAATAACGTTCATTCCTCTTCATACTTACAATGAATAGAACGTTCAAAAGGCAATCTACGTGTATTTGAAATCAATTCATGAAGTAGCCAGCTGATATGAATTGTTTTCACTTCGAAATATATATTAACTTATCGCTCAACTTTAACAAAATTTAAAAGCTAGTTTTTCCTTGAAGTTTGATATTGTACGTGGGCTTTCAAGAAAGCTGAAATGAATTGTCAGCGCAACGTTTGTTCATTTTTAAGCATATACCAAGCAAGGAAGCATGAATCATGCTTCGATTTCATGAAGAAAGCGGTACCACATATTACAAGTAAAAGCTGACATGGTGGAAATGGTTGCATGAAAAAACGAATTTAAAAGAAACAGATTATATCAGACATATTTCTTACTAGTAGCTACGTTTTAAGAGTCAACGTGAAATAGATATAATAATAGAAAAAAACAACTCTTTGCTTCGGAATTGACAGAAATGCCTATAGAAGACATCAAATCTAGGCTAAATAGAGTTCAAGCTAATAAATCAAACTATATCACTTGTCTCCGATCAGGTTCAAGGCCGACCCGGACCCAAAGGTGAACCAGGAGACCCCTTCGAGATTCCAGTAAGTGAACTGTAATAATTCTAATGTTCATATTACTTGAATAATACATCATTAACCCGAAAGCTGTCAATATCTTGCACACTGATCTGCGTAGATTGCTCCGTAAATTTGTAGTAGCTCGTGCGGGCGTGCTAAAGACAGGACGGTACACAATGACTCCCTGGCGTTGCCAAATTATAATATACATGTATGTATCAGTGTATAGTCGCATCAAAATTTAACCCAGCATGGGTGGATTAGTGGCAGGGACAATATGGATTTTAGCAATGTGGTGATAACTGCATATTGAAGAGAAATACTTTCTACTTCTTTCATAAATGATAACTGATAAAATGCTTTCTTGTATGGGTATATTACATTGTGATAAAACCTCTCTTTGCGCTACCTGGCAACCAATATCATGGCCTTTTGAGAAGTCAGTCCTCTCGCCTGATTTCTAGAAACAACTGACTGGCGTGGAGACTACCATGTGTGTGGCCTTATTTGCATCTGAGAGACCATGAATATTCACATTCGACATGTATCATTCACATATCTTATGCAGTTAGTTCTTATAGCGAATTTCGACCCAATGGGAGCAATAATTCCGTAATGTATTATATAATTACTATGTAAGGTAGGTCTTAATTGTCTCGTTTTGGCGACCTCACCTTCCTGTACTTATATAAATGTAAACTTTGATTTTTCTATTCATTTTATTCAAGAAGAAAATATCTGATATCTGAATCTCTGTTTTTTAATTTGTTTGTTAAACCTAGCCTGGTATGGTAGGACCCCCTGGACGCCCTGGACTGCCCGGAACACCTGTAAGTAAATCTGAAGAAAACAGGTCTTGAAAAATCTATTATAGTTACTCTATAATTACTTCATTTTTCTGTAATGGAATTCAATTTTCGAGAGAAAGGAGAGAAAAGTATTTCTTTATTGCAAAAAATTACAAAAATAGATGATCACGTGTTATACGCGTATGATGTAGCGAACCGGTCTATTGCTTTTTGCTGTTTTTGCACTCAAAAAACTGAAGTGTTGTTTTTAGCAATTGGAGGGCTATATTCAGCATATTTTCCAGTGCTCGTATAGGAACAGCACAGCCTGTGCTATTTCAGCACAAGTGCAAGTGCTAGTTCAGCACGAAAGAAAGTGCTAGTATAACACTTCAAGTGCTATGAATCGTGCTGAACTAGCACATTCACTAGTGCTGAACTAGCACTTCCTTTAGACCAAGAAGTGGCAATTTCGGAGGTTTAATTGTTCCATTTCGGCAATCCACAATCGTGACGACAAAAAGCACACACACCGCCTTCCAAACTTCCCGGCCCGGCCCGGCCGTGTGACGGTGGCGTATCATGTAACGAGTAGGCCTACACAATCCACCGGCAGATATCGTTCCCGCTAGAACCACATCCGCCGCGTCATATTCGGCACATTAATGAGCTTTCGATTTGCAATGGTGGAAATCTAATACGGTAACTCGAGACGAAAATCGATCTGCGCATGCGCGAAATCCCGAGTCTCTCCGTACCGCAGAATTTGAAGACGGTCATCGGGCAAAATAGCGTTCGCTCCAAAATAGTACGGAGAGCGATAAATTTCTGTGCGATGCATTGTAAACTGACGTCACGCACATTCTCCCGTAGCCGTGAACAGAAATGAGATGGCTTCAGAACAGGACGGGAGCTTGAGTGCGAGAACATTCACAGTCTGTCAAATCCCCCGTACCGTGCGTTTCCCATCGCAGATCGAAAGCTCGCTTTTGTTCCCTCGGCGGATTTGGTTATTTTGGCACGATAGTCTTTATTTCTAGACCCAGTTTAATGAAATAGTCTTTCATTGTAGACCCTTATTATAAGAAAATAATATATAAGACCCTTACTGGAAATAAAGACGAACTATCATAGCCAAATTGATTGGACCTGCTATTTGTTTAGTGTTGTTTTGGAGTCCATTCTTCTTTTATTAAAGAGACTAAGTGAGAGGGGGGGGGGGGATGATTCTCCAAAAGGATATATTTTTATATATGGGTGTGCGTATGTGTGTGTGTGTGTGTGAGGGTACGTGTTTATATATATTATATCTATATATTTAATTAATTTAAAAAAATGAATTCATTATTCTGAAAACAGAATTGTACATGAGTATGTTTCCTCATTTTCCCCATGAAAGATGGGGCGTGGTGATTGTACACACCACCCCCCCCCCCCACTTCAGAAAAAAGGGGGTGCATCCCCCATCCCACCGAAACCCCGCTATTTTAAGCCCCGATTCCGGGAAATAAGATTGCACTGTGGTGATTAAAAGGTAATTTTGCTCAACTTCCATTCAGAATTAGCATCCATCCTGTGGGGAGGCCCCCAGAATTATTGAGTGGGAAAATATCATCAACCCCCACCCCTACAATTGAAAGGCAAAAAAAAAAGTAAAAAAGAGAGAAAAAGGAAGGGAAAAGAAATAAAAAATAGAGAGAAAAAAAATGTCCTGGCAGTATTGGTCTGAGGGGATAATTGTTCACTGGGTGTATGTCTATCTGGATAATACATCTTCTCTCCTGTAGAACCTCTTTGTTCAGAGCTTGGGAGCAAAGATGCTATATTTGATGACACCAGGCAAACCTCCTAGCATGCTGTTCACAAGGTGTTAATATTTTGTCCTCAAAATTTGCTAAAACGTCAAAGTTTCGCGCTTTGCACGGGAAGGGGGAAATCTCTCCCTGCACCCACCCCGGTTACATACAGTGAAATGTTGCGTCCAAGTAATTGAAAAACAGTCCGGGCATCAAACTATAACTTTCCGCCTAAAAAAATTGTTTGCTACGACCCGTTATCTCTCTTTCAAATTTGCTAAAACGTCAGAACTTTCACGCTTCGCGCGGGAAGGGGGAAACTCACCCCTCCTTGCAGCCATCCCTGTTACAGTGCAGTATTACGTCCAAATAATTGAAAAGCAGTCTGGACGTCGAAATAACTAAGTGTTACGAGACGTTATCTTTCTCTCAAATTTGCTGTAAAACGTCAGAGCTTTCGCGCTTCACACTTCGCGTGCTCACAACCGCCCTCTAAAATGAAATCCTGGCTATGCGGTTGGATCCTTCACGTCTGTCCCCCCTATTGAAAATCCTGGCTACCCCTATGATAACAAAGGGATAATCCATATTGAATTTTTCAGGTTAGACCGGTGCCTCCTCACCCTATTCCTCCATTTCTTATAGAGCAATTTGATTTCTAAAAATCTTTTAGAGCCAAGTGAGATTCATCAATCTTCTGCACTGAATTTTGCCTTAAGTATTGATTATGGTACGATAATCTATGTAAATTTATTCTAAATTTCTTTTAAAATGTTTCTTGTTCTATTCTCCAACAAATTTAGTAGAGAAATTGATAAGCCCTTCATCATTGACATTCTGGTATCCTAGAATGGACATCATGTACAACTGTGCAATAACATATACAGTTAACCTTGCATAACTCGAACTCGCATAAGTCGAACTTTACCAAAGTCCAATCAATTATTTGACCAAACTATGCAAAATATGTGCTATTTCTTACGTCGAACTATTTTTTGTGGTCCCAACAGATTCAGCTTATGCAAAGTTAACTGTACTTGTATCGTTGACGTGATTAAGGAATGGGGAAATTAAATTCTTGACTTAATAATTTTTTTCTCAATTATTGAAATTTAACTTCTTCTAAAATTTATGCTTTTGCCTGCAATAGACCGCTTCGGTAATGTATGCAAATTTTATGCATACCTTTCAACATACCTTTTTGACATAATATTGCTTTCCGTATCCTGAGAAATAGATATCTTGACATGCTGAGAAATAATATTTCAAATGTGTATAGTTTGTACATGTAACAATATGGGTTATGGGTACAAACTGATTTTGCGTCTGCGTGTATGACTGATTAAATTAACTTTGCATTTCTTCTGCTTTAAGTATCCGTTATTTCGCGTACTTTAGCAAAGAGCGCATCAACCTCACCAACTCATGCCAGTACACATGTATGTAAATGCTAAAAACAATACATGTATTTTTTATTTATTTTGTTTTGTTTAATATTTTGTTTTCAGGGATACCGTGGACGTCGTGGACCCAATGGACTCTCAGGACCCCCTGGCGGCCGAGTAAGTGTAGTGAATAAACAAAATTGTGATATTAATAAAATTATAAGTGAATAAGCAAAATGAAAGTTTAATTTGGCATGATCTACCAATGCAATAGACGACTTCTTGAAAATACCGTGAGTCTAGTAATGTATGACATGAATAAAAAATGATTTGTCAAGGTTTACGCATGTTACATATTTTATGGAACTTGCTTCATCAACTATACGCGTATTGTGTATTATGCGCTAAAAACTTTTTTGTCCCTCATTGTCTCCCTCTCTTTCTCTCTCATTCTCTTTCACTGCGTATCTTTTCCCCATCCTGGTCTTCTTTCCTTTCTTGTCCCCACACTCACTCTTCGTTCCCTACTCTCTCTCTTTGTTCTCATCAGGGAGAGGATGGTCGCGACGGTAACGGCGGAGGACGTGGACGCCCCGGACCCCCCGGACCCCCTGGACCCCCTGGTGAAGTTGCTGCACCTGCCCAAACTGCAAAGGGACCAAGTTGGAGTGCAGCTTCCTTCCCGTACATGCGCGGCAGCATGGCACAGGTATGATATATTTATTGGATGACGTATCCAGAGATTTAGAAGCGGGAGGGGGGGGGGGGGGGGGGGGGAGGGGTTACGTCAGTTCCATCGTAATCTCGATACGCCACTGTTTATATGACATTATGTGGCATGTTTCTATAAGCACAGATGTCGAAATCACGAAAAAAAATCACTTTAAAAAATGCACAGAGTCATAATTCAAAATGCTAAAGGAGAAAATCACACTTGTCAGTAGTGTTGACAGATGATTTTGCTTTAATACTTTATATACGAATTGGATGATTCATTTAAAATAATATTTTTTCTCTCTTATTTGAAAATCAAGATAAATATATCACCGTTACTTTATTGGAAATTTGAGTGGTTGAATATTTTTGTCTTATTTCAACACTGTATATCTTCTCTTTTCAGGGACCCCCTGGAACGTCTGGTTATGCTGGTACTCGTGGATCAAGAGTAAGCTTTTAACACACTTTGTACACTTTTCGTTTCAAAATCATTAGAATAGCCTACGGAAACGAATAGAATAAAATATAAAAAGGTGCAATGTCAAGTTTTTCTTTTGAATTATTCAACTTATGATGTTTTACGATGTGTTTGTTCCTTTATGTAAATCACGTGCAATTCGGCATTTTTGCCTCGATTATTTTTCATAAACCATGATTGAATTTAATTGAACTGAACTGAGGGAAAAGAACTAAATTATTTGTAATGCTGTGCCGAAGCCAGCCGGAGCCATGGAACTGACATTCTGATTTTGAATATTTCAATGTAACGCAGCGCCCAGTAACCAAATGAACGTAACTTCCATTGAGCCACTAAAGTGGCATAATTATGCAGAATAACTTCACCCTGTTGGCGTGTCAGGGGCGTCGCTAGAAGAGTTGAATGGGGGGGGGGGGGGGGGGGGTTGACGGGCAAACAAGAATAGTTATCAATTTTAGAGATTTTCAAAAAGCCTGTATAAATGTCGAATGTGCCGAAAAAAAGTATGTAATGATGGTGTCGCCCACACAGCCTTCTCCCCTAGGAATGTATATCTCTTTTCTGTCACAAGGCTACAGCCCCTATTTAAATGACATCTTTTCATTTCTACAGGGACCCGCTGGTATGCGTGGACCCTCTGGACCTGGAGGACCTACTGGACCCATCGTAAGTGCTCACTTTAATTAAAAAAGAAAATAATTGAATTACTTGCTCTGATTATTGAAAGACTGGATATTTGAATAATATACGTCGTTGGAGTAGCTAACAATAGGCTGAGATAAAAGGATTCCCCCTAACGCTGGAAAAAGAGTTATTATTACTATTAGTAGTAGTAGTAGTAGTAGTATCATTGTTATTATCTTTGTTACTATCATTATTATTATTATCATTATCATTACCACTGTTATTATCATCATCATTATTATTATCATTAACTATTATTGTCGTTATTATTATAATTATTACTATCATTTTCATTAGAATCATTACTACTATATTCATTACCATTATTTTCATTAATATCATAATTATTATTATTACTATCATTATCATTATTGTTATCATTACTACTATTATCATTATTATTACCATTATTGTTATCATTATTATGATTAGCATTATTATCATTGTTGTTGTTATTATTATCATTATTATCAATATCATTGACTTCATCATTATACTAGACTTCATCATTATATTTCTTGACAGGGTGTTGCTGGTGGACGTGGCTCACGTGGGGAAGACGGTGCAGATGGAAAGAATGTAAGCATTATTCAAGTTCATAGTTTGATCTTGCAATACAATATCATCTCTTCAATGACTAAAATGGTTATAGTTGATAGAATAAAAAGGATTAGTGTTTAATGATATGGATAAATTACCAGGGGCGTCGCTAGAACATTTTTAATGGGGGCGTGACACCCAAATTTGCCGACAAATTTTTAGGATTTGACACCCAAATTCGTTGACAAAAATGCTACACCCTCCCCCCCGAAAAAAAAAATAATTAAAAAATTAAAAAAAATTAATGATAATAAAAGAAAATCGCAGATGTAGAGATCTTGATCTCTCTTTTTCCCCGAATATCAACTTTTCACTTTCTAAACGTTTGCGAGCGAGCGAAACGAGCAAGCAAAATTCTAAAAACTTTTTCGCAGTGAAACAGAAGTTACATACAGAAGTTACATACAAAAGTTACATAATTATCTGTCCTTGCGAGCGAGCGAGCAATTTTTAAAAACTTTTTCGTATTGAAAATGTACATAAGTTACATAATATTATCATCTGGGAACCTTGCTTCCAAATATTTGGATATTCTTGCACCTTGCTGCCCGAATATGAATATCGGAACTTTGAAAGATTCGGGAAGCTGCAGCCCATTGCCGAAGGGGGACGCCTTTTGCCTGAACATTAAAATTCCATTGTTCTTGCGAGCGAGCAAAAAAAAACCTGGTAAATTTTTCCTTTTTTTTTCTTTCATTCCTTTTTCTTTTCCTTCTTTTCTTTCTGTTTTTTGTTTTGTTTTCCTCTCCTTTCCCTTTTCTTTTTTTCTTCTTTCTCTTTTCTCCTTTTCGTTTTCTCTTTCCTCTTCCCTCTCCATTTCCCCCTCTTTTTTTGCCAACAGAGGTGGCGCATTTGCCGACAAAAATGTCGAATGGGGGGGGGGGGGTGTGACACCCCCACACCCCCTCTTGCGTAAATCACATAAGCAGCAGATGTGAGGGAAATTACAATAAGATTTCCGTCAAACGAAATGACGAAATATAGTTTTAATATTCAGTCTCTGTGATGTGATAGCTATTTGAACGTATATTTACTACAGAAGCAGCCTTTACATAATTTTGGCATTATCATTTTTTCAACTACACATTTATCATTTTTCATAATGTGATGCCTTGGCTTTTGGATTATTCAGTTTTCAAGAAACATACATAATACGGTTTCGAACAACAGATGTGCGATTGACGAGTTATATGGAGACTACCAATCAAGGGTTACACACTATGAACACGATGACAAAGAGAGCGGAAAAAATATACAGCTCCTCATTGTACCCTCCACAACTGCTCTGGTAGACAAAAGAACATCCCTTCATTGCTATTATGTAAAATAAGTAGTACAGGTGAATATGCATGTGACACCTGTTCTACATATTTTTACATAATAGCAATGAAAAAATGTTCTTTTGTCTACCAGAGTAATTATGGACGGTACAATGGGGAGCTGTATATTTTGTCCACTTCTTTGTTCACCATGTTCATAGTGACACTAACTTTAAAAGCGTTACAAAAGTCACTTTAGGTAACGGCTGTCGTCATGTGGACATGTAAAGCAATTAATTTTTCGAGCTATGATGTGCATAGCTGTTATTTCTTTATTATTGCTTTGTTGGATTTTTATCCATGGATAGTGAATACATGTGTGCATTGGGGGGCGCACCACCTTAAAATTATGCAACTAACATCAACTTCTTGATGATTTCACTTTCTGATTTTAGGGAAAGAATGGCAGCCCTGGACAACTTGGATTCCCTGGCGAGGCTGGACGAGGTGTAAGTTCATGTTCATTATAGTAAACTTCAATCAATATCAGTTTATTTTCTACAAAATCAGACAAGATACAGATCATACATTTCAAAAAATTATGTGGATCAGATATATGTATATATATATATATATATATACACTCAACCAAAAAAGTAAGTTCCCCCTAGCATTTTTGGATATATCTCAAAAAATATTTTACCGATTTTCATAATTCAAACGGGAATGGATAGGGAATTTTATTACTCATAACATGAATGGCATATCATTGCCACCAGATATCATTACTGGTGTGAAAAAATGCATTTTATGTCAAAATGCATGGGAAAAAAGTTGCACTTTAGTGATTTGCATTGACTTTTACACAAATAATCAAACAATCACTCATGATTCTGAACTTTTAAGCATGGTTTATTGCATATTTCTCTATCTCTTTCTTTTCATGAGCATACAGTTTAATAGGGAAGCATATTGTACCTGAAGAAATTCCTGAGAATTACATAATTTAAAAAAGGTCATTTGCTAACTTGCATAGGAAATGTACACAATATGCTTCATATAACCTTAAAGTGCAACTTTTTTTCCCATGCATTTTGACATAAAATGCATTTTTTCACACCAATAATGATATCTGGTGGCAATGATATGACATTCATGTTATGAGTAATAAAATTTCCTATCCATTCCCGTTTGAATTATGAAAATCGGTAAAATACTTTTTGAGATATATCCAAAACTGCTAGGGGGGAACTAACTTTGTTGGTTGAGTGTATATACTTTTGAACTTTATATATATATATATATTTCCGAAATCGAAATCGGTATGTCTTTAACATCCCTGTGAATTTGCATGAACATTTAAACATGTCATTTGCATCATTATGAAAGTTACAATAAGACCCAAAGTTATAAACAATAGAAAATCAGAGAACCTTGATGAACGACATTTTGCTTGGTCTTTTCTTTTGCCTTTAACATGTTCTTGGAAATCAAGAAAAGACATTGACAATTTAAATTGATGGGTTCAGTTTTCTACCACTCCCTTTTTCGGGGCTGATTATTAAAATCCTAAATTCTTATTGCATGTAATTTTATAGCTTTTGACTTATGATATCATCATACTTAGTGATACTTTTTTTGACAGGGAGCTGCTGGAACCCCAGGACGACCCGGAGGCTTCGGACACAAAGGATGGACCGTAAGTTGGTCTCCGGCCAATTTATTATTCCTGTTGTCATTTTCATCCATTCTCAGTATTCAAATTCTTCCCTGTTCCCCAATTGCCACTCTTTCGAGTAGACATTGCATGTAAAGTTAATTGTATTGTGTATTTGTCGAATGGTGTGTGGGTGAGTACATTTTTGTTTGATTATCTTGAGACGGAAAAATATTGAAATCAAATCAGATCAAATCAGGTCAATGGACGGAAAGGTAACATTTTATCGTAAAGAATAGTTTTGTTTTTGCCCCATTGAGAACTATAAAATGTGTCATGATTTTTCAAGTATCATTGTCAGGTACTAGTAAGCGTTATCTGTTACATGGAGTAAATTATGTTGACCCTGGTCTGTTCAAGAATTGTAATGTCTTATAATAATGTGGGATGATGGAAACTGAAAAATATAGAGATTTGAGGAAAAAGTGGCAGAGCAGATTGAAAGAAACCTGTACCAACTATTTTTGGGGTTTTGTTTTGACTTGACTATTTCGGCATCTGTAATCTGGAAGATATAAATGTGATCATTCCGTTTCTCTTATTTTACTGAAACGAAATCATTCAAAACTTAAAAGTAAACTGAAAACTAAAAACAGATTCTGCATTTTCTATTGATAGGGTATGTATGGTAGGAAGGGAGCTCAGGGAGACCGAGGAGCATCTGGATCCGCTGGAGAAGATGGTGTTACGGGAGGCGTAGGAGCCGTTGGACGCGCTGTAAGTATCTCAAATTTCTTTCAATCTCTTCCCCTTAAAACAGTCAGAACCAATATCGACTTTCCGCTATCACCAAAAACAGCAAGTTGTCGCTATTGGGTCAGCCCTGCCGACACAAGGTGCATAAAGCCCGTTTCACAATTGGTCTGCGACCGTTTGCGACCATTCGGTCACACCACAGGCTGCAACAGACTTAAATCGCCATCGATCTCATCAGGTCGCATAAAGGCATTCACAAATGCAACAGCTATCGTACAACGAGTAAGTCGCATTTGCTTGCATATGCTCGTGCGAGTGGTCGTGCGTCCACATGCGAGTGTTGCACAAGTGATTGCGAGTGGCTTGACGCCAATCACAATAGTCGCACGACCGATCGCATGATCGTGCGAGTGGACGTGAGTCCATGCGATCGCTCGTGCGATTGAATGAGACCGGTGCGAGTGCTCGTGCGAGTGTTCGTGCGACTGGCGTAGGGTATAAAAACACCCTCAACAGTAGTCAATTTCAAGTTGGACCTCATAATAGTAAAGATGCCAAAGAAGAAAGTTACAAAGAAGAGGAAGATGTTAGAGGAGGGCCCTGATGCAGAGGATCATCTCCATAGTCCCTCTATATATACCCCCGAGGAAAAGTCGCATACAGTCACATACAGTCGTGCAACGGTAGTAAAACTTTATAAGATGTGCTGCGATCGGTCGTGCAACAGTCTCAGAGTCTTAGTACAATGCACCCACTCGCAAAACTGGTCTATATAGGTCGCTAGCGCAGGTGCGAGTGTTGCACGACCTCCAACCGACCCAATGCGACTATCGAGTCGTCAAGTAGTGCAACATTGTGCAACACTCGTACGACAATCGCACGATTGGTCGTACGAACGCATCTGGTCGCGTCTGAATTTTGAGCATGTTCAAAGTTCAGATGCGACCAGTCATGACCGCCTCAGGTTCATGCGACCGCCTGCAACGACTGCGAGTGCTTGCAAGACACCAAGCGATCGGTCGTACAACACCCCGAAAACACTGTTGCAGGCGGTTGCAAACTGGTCGCAGACTTGGGCCATTATTCTGGCTAGATTATTCCAATAATTTTCACATTGCTTGTTCATTTATCAATCCTCTGATTGTAAAACAGAGAGAATTTTACTGCGAGAATATCATATATCAAGGAGAAAAGAGCAAATGTTTAACTGGAAAATGAAGTACATGCAAATATATCATGCATTTACACGACAATTTATTTTTTTACCTATCTAAATGAAGAAAGCAAGTCGCGAATTTAACCAATAACCAATAATTTGTTTGTTGCTAAGAGACCTGTAATTATGGTATACATTTGTATAATTTCGCTTAATTAAGTTGTACAAGATACGTAAAACAAGATGAAAAAAATTAAGTTTATTACTGTTATTGTAAAATTCATCTCCATACGTATTGTCTCCATTGTCAACACTTTGCTTTATTTGATCTTAAAATGTCAATATCGCATCTCCTTTTTTTTCTTTAAAAAATAGGGAGCACGTGGAATGCCCGGATCAACTGGAGCAACAGGATCAAAGGGCCCTGTCGTAAGTCAGAGCAACTTTTTTTTCTAATTTCATAAATAGTCCCCAAACCGGTCTCTAAATAATTAAGTATGATTATCAAAATGTATGGGGAAAAAACTTGTCGAAATTTGTGATCTCTGAGAAAACAAAAGTATTTACTTTAGTTCATTCAAAATTTACAATATTCTCCTTTAATTATTGCCATGCATGCACAAATTATTTCCCAGCTTGTCTTACTTTATTATTTTGGATTTGAAAAAAGCAATTATTTTACTCCATTATTCAGGACAGTTTATGATCATTTACATTCAAACAATGAATATTACCTAACAAGAAAAATTATTCCTACACGGCAAGTATATGATTTAATGCGCCATTTTTTCTTCGTAAATAAAAACACGCAAAATATTTGATCACTCTGAATGATTTGCCTCTTTACAAAATACAAAGAATACATACACACACGCACACACACACACAGTGTGTGTGGGTGTGTGTGTGCGCGCGCGCATTCTTTTAAAGAGTTCATCTTATAATAAAATACAATAGTGAGTTAGTAGACAATAACAACAACAAAAGATTGCTTTGAGATTTCAGTATTAAGTAGATGCAAATTATAAAGAATACTTCAATAAATTCCACGTGTTCAAATACTATATACTTAAATACACCAGGCCAAATTTTCTTCTGAAAAAGAAAGAATAGGCTACACTAAGTAGAGAAGAAGGCAGCGACCCATAATGCACGTTTGTTTATATTTATTTGTTTATATAATAACAGGGTGAACGTGGAAGTACTGGCGAGGTCGGTGACCAAGGAAACGTGGTAAGTGATTTTTAGTTTGCCTTTATTTGTTTTCTTTTCATTGCTCCTGATTGCTGGATAAGATAACTCATAGGAAAGACAACTGCGCTTGTTATTCCAATCGTGGAAGGTTCTATAATAATATTTGTTGTAAAAGCCTAGTGGAAGAGCACATATCCTTCGAGTAAAAATCGCTGTAAAGCTATAGTTATTACATTTCTATGACTTTGCGATTCAAATTCATATTCCTGTCATATTCACAGTGTGGGTCAATGTATGACATTTTCAGTTGTCAAATAATATCTCAATATATATTTGCTATATTCACATGTATAGTTTTGTTGACACGTAAAGGTATAATGAAGTATAGAATAAGTGTTTGAAATGGCAAATGGGATAGTTAAGTTCCTTAAATTTTAAAGCTTTCCAGTGGAGAATGTTTGTGTTAAAGAGATTTTTCATTATGATGTGAAAATTAAACTCTTGAGATTGAAAAATATGCAAGTTTTTTGCTATAAATTCTATGAAATCATATGATTTTTAATACAATATTCAACTGGATGTCTAACCATTGATACCAACAAACCACTGTATTTATCTTTTCATTGCCTCCCCCTATAGGGTAGCACAGGACCTATGGGAACTCCCGGAGCAGTCGGACTGACTGGAGCTAAGGTAACCACTCCCACGAAATAAATCATAACTGCTCAAAATTTTAATAACTGAAGACGACGGATTTGGTGTTTTCATTGTTGTACAATATAACGGACAACATTAAACAAATAATATTTACTCAAATGGACATTGTACATATTATGGCTTACTCAATTTTCTTATCACTTGGCACTAAAGCGCGCTGTCTATTATTGATTTCTCTGCTGTAATCACTATTTACATTTTCCTAAAAAGCTTAATTGAAGTATTCTACCAATATTAAAGGGCAATCCAACCTTGGTAATAACATGATTTGTATAAAAGCAAAAAAAAAAAAAAAAAACCCAAAACAAAACAAACAAGAAAAAGAGGATGGTGAAAGTTTGAAAGAAATCGAAAAAAGGAATAAGAAAGTCATGAATGTTTGAAAAATGAGATCACTAAATCTATGCGAGTCTCAAAATTTGGTGAGTCGATTGTGACATACTGGCGGTCAACTCTCCCGTTTGTCGTACACAAAAAAAAATCATTAATTTTCGGTATTCTCCGAAGCGCCTTTTCCCTCGGGGCAGTACTCAAAATACACTGTAGATAGCGTATTGTTATAATTATGTCCTCATAAAATAAAAAATCCTACTAAGCAATACTTTGTGAAAAAAGACAACACTTAGTCATTGATTGTGATGGGGGAGTTATCCGCCACTACATCACAGAGACGTTACCGTTTCGGCCGATTTAAAATTCCCATTATGTATAGTGATTACAACTTTCCAATATTCATAACTTTCTTATTGCTTGTCCAATTTCGTTCAAACTTCCACAAATCTGCTTCTCTGATTTTTCCTCTTTCCGTCAGAACAACTTGCTATGCAGGTTTGATTTCCCTTTAATATAGTTCTCTACACATTGTGTTTAATGAAACTGATTTTAACCCTAAAAAGACTGGGGGCCTAAAAGCCCCCCCCCCCCCCGGACATAAACTGCGATTATTTGGTAACGCTTCAAGATTTCGCGCTGCTGTTTCATGACTTTTTTCTTTAGAGTTTTGCGCAACTTTTGATACCAAAATTTGCATGCCCCGCGTGTACGATAACAGAGTTACGTCATGTTTTCATAAGGCATGTCAAGAAAAATTCGATATTTTGCATTCGTTTGTGTGTAAAGTCAATGGGGACTGTTTTCAAACTATATTTTCATATTTTCAAAAATAAGAATAATAAGATTAATTTGACTATGCATTCATGTAGAAAACATTTGCGGAAGAGCCTCGGGAAATTCTAAATTTGCCGACAATTTGTTTTAAAGGGTGTCGCATCCCCAAACCCTCACTATTTCGACTTCCCCTTATTTTATGATTGACAAAAGTTTTTTTTATAAAAAAAAAATAAAATGCTTGTGCACAGGGACAAACCGGAAACGCTGGCGAACAAGGAGTTCCTGGTGCAATTGGTCTAATAGGAGAGACTGGTAAACGTGGGGCTCATGGACTTGCTGGGGCCCCCGTAAGTATACATCCTACTGCACTTTCAGCACAATGTATGCCATTGATTATATGAAAAGTTTTTATAAGAACATGCTACATCCAAAAAAAAAAAAGTCTTGAAAACAACAAGGATGTTTAGTTCTCATGTGTTGCATTTTCGATTCGAAAGGTACTTGGTTTTATCGTATTATGTGTCTCAGAGCTAATGAAAGCACTCTTTGAAAACTCCATGTGCCTTAAGTTTGGTAGATTGATAAACTACTTGCAATAAGTGGGATGTATACATGAAGATAGACTAAGAGAGAGATAGAGAGAGAGAGAGAGAGAGAGAGAGAGGGGGGGGGGGATTTCAGTAAAAGAATAAAAAGTGTATATGATAATACATTCATTCATTGCATTATGAATTACAATATTAGAACGTTGACGAGTATTCAGTTTGTTTGGTTTGTCTCAACATCAAAAACTCACCCGCAATAAGATTCAGATAATATTCTAATGTGAAAATGGCAAATGTATGGTAAAACTATATTTTTCATAAGACGGCAGATTAAATTAACTTCATTATTTCTTTTCTTCAAGGGAATAGCCGGAGTTAACGGAGATGGTGGTTCTACGGGAGATGTTGTAAGTAATTAAATATATATTATATAAAGTTTACTGAAGAAAATATTATTAGCTATTGTAGTTAACAATGTACATTATATTCATCTTCGGCGCTGCAATGTGGAACCAAATTAAGCAATGATTTTCATTTGGGGTCCAAAATAACGAATTACATACACCTCCAAAACTGTAACACTACTGCGATGACTTCGCTTTATAGATAATTGTTGTCCAGATTTCTAAGCTTCTTGAGAATGAATTTCAACCGTTATTATTTTTAATCCATTAATTTTGCATCATCAGTGTTTTATTAACTCAATAACCAATGGGAATTAAAAAAATAATAGATATCATAATATGGAAGGAAAGGGACAATTAAAAAAAGGAATATCAAGAAGAACAGGTATTAGGAATAATGATGTACAATACGCATAATTTATACGAAACTAAAATCTACGCAGAAAAGGTTTTCAAAAATGAATTTAAAGACATGCAATTAAAATTCGTTGAAGCCCTCGTCAAAATTCACACAACATGTACCACAGTATAATGCAAAACATCTGACTTTGTACAGAATTGAAATGAACTGAGATATTTTTTTCGAAAGTGTATGTAGACTCCTATGAGGTTGGTAAGTAAAAATAAGTGCCTGGAAGACACTTGGGAGAAGAGTTGATATTATGCCTGTTGCCCACTATGCGCTATTTTGTTGACATAGGACTGCGCCAATTACCGTCAGCGAATGGCACGGTCTTTGACGTGTCATATGAGATTGGCATGGGACATAAAATTGAATAATGAACAGTGCAAACTTTATGTTGCAGTATTGGCGTACGGGTAAATTGCCATATGATTGATTAGCGCAGGTAATAGCGCAAGGAAAATGACGCCTCGAGTGCAACGGGTATTACATTTAAATGCAAACGTAAGGCTTATATTTTAACTTTGTTTGCCGCATAAATACGCTTCTATGGGATTTGTGTTTTGAGTCTGTGCCAAATGGCATAATGGTACAGTAAGGGTTAATCTGATTAAATGTGCTTCATTGCAGGGACCCCAAGGAGAGCTTGGAATGCCAGGACAGAACGGCGCACCCGGAGTTCAAGTAAGACTGCATAACAATCAATTAATGCTCAGGATTTACTTTCAAGCCATAAGTCTGCTCCCGTGCAGAGCATACAAAATCCAACATTAAGAGATGTTAATATACAATAAAGAAGGGAGAAGGAAGAGGGGAAGGAGCGAGGGAGAAGGAAGAGAAGAGAAGATAGGAGAGAGAGAGAGAGAGAGAGAGAGAATGAAGGGAGGGGAGATAGCATAAGATATAGAAATTGAATGCTATATTTTAGTCTTTCATTAATGATGAACATCTACCGTACCTTATTCTTATGCTTCTACGTAGATTAATCTTAAGCAATATTTAAAAAATGAAAAATTAAACAATATTTCAGATCTACAGTCATTATATACGATGTATAAACTGAACATAATTATTAATGCAATGGCCATTTGTAAATTTGTTTTTTTTTTTAATTTTAAACAGTAAAATACTGAATTATCTATCACAAATTATAAAATGATCAAATCACTTGATCATTTCATATTCAAGTGCTCGAATTATGAAGTGGTACAAAACATTTATTGCTCTTAATTCTTGTAATCAGTGACCTGTATATACTCAAGAAAAGTTTATTTATTTTCTATTGTACTAGGGCCCGACTGGTATAGAAGGAATCGACGGCGACCGTGGAAACACGGTGAGTATCTAACAAATAATACTCAATTTATATCCATCGCATGATACAAAGTTGATATAAAATAAAACTTATTTAAGCAGTTCAAAAGTTAGTCAAAACATCGTAATGATTTGACATAATATACTGCAATGCTATAATACAAGTAATAGCATTAAAGGTCCATGGTCATGATGGTGTAGAATTTGACAATCGTAGTTTTGATTCCTGTATTGTAGCAGGATCTGTAAGCTGTTTATCGCATGGTCATGAAAAATGCTGTATGCATGACATGTGAAAATGGTATTCTCATCCTTAAACTTCTTCATTAAATGTGTATCGATGTTATTCAATTGATTGCCTAGTTTAATTCGTTTTGCTTTTGAAGCATAAACTGTGGCACTTTAGCCATATGTTGGCTTCAAGGACGATTTTTTTTAATGAATCGATGGAGATGAAGAGACTATGAGTAAGATTCAATTCTTGCTGCGATGGTGTCACACGTAGAAAACATATTAATGTAGATTATGTTTAATATCACATTGCTCCAACAGGAAATATTATAATAATATATATAATATAATATTATAATAATATTATAATATTATAATATTATATTATGTCATCTCAATATTTAGAGCATGAATCAAGCATGATAAATATCTAGAAATACACACACACACACACACACTACAGCATAGACTCTTTTGAAAGAAAATTACAAGTTGTGTTCTTCATCTTTTTTTTTTTCATTTGACTTTGAAGGATAATAATCAATGAGAAGCCTAATATGCAGGACTCAAATCAACTTCATTTGTATTTAATAAGCAGTAGTATATTATTCACTAAATTGCGTAAAAAATAAATATTCCGTATCTTCCCTCTTGTTCAACAAGCTTAAGCTTCAAACTATTATCATTAGTAAGGGCTTTAAATTTCCTACGTATTTCGTCCACAAGATTTGTTCATGTGTCGAAAAAACCTTGAAAAAAGCAAGACATCATGGCTGAGTAAGAGTTTGTTAATCACATAATTTAACACTTAATCGTTTTTTTGCTTGAAAGGGATTACCTGGATTTGTCGGTGCTGCTGGTAACCGTGGACCCGCTGGAGCTAGGGTAAGTGATCTCCTGTGTCAGAGGTTGAATTACGTGAGCTTTCATATTGTCTTATTATCTAGAAATATTTAGAAACGGCTTGAAACTAAATTTGGATGATGCAATATGCGTGTATTGTGCAATATACCCATAATGTGTGTTGTGCATTTCACTTTATTTGAATTTTAGCAAGATTGATTCGATTCTTATCGTTGGGGTAATTCTGAAAACTCATAAACGATTATTCTTATGTATTACATATCAAGCTTTGCCAATAACTTCAAGACGTTTTCTTTCACAATGACATTATGGCATTACCAGAAATCAACCTTTATCTTTAATTTATGAAGGACATATACTATGTAAACCTGCGTTCCTTGTTAAGAGACATAAAGAACATTGATCAGTGATTGTTTAATGCATCGTACTCCATTCATCCATTCAAGTTGCATAGAGGTTTGGGATGCTAAATACTCATAAAACACATAAAAAGAAGTTCTTCAGAAAATAAAATTCTTAAGCTTTTGAAAGGAACATCAAAAATTATGTCTGATATTGTCGCTGATAACAATATTTCTTAAAGCTAATTCACATCAAGATTGCCCTCTATTTCGCAAAAGAAGTTCAAAATTATTTGCTCCGGTTATTTTACTGCATGACTGGTCTTTTATAACTGACATATATGGAAAATACTGCTTTTTCTTGACCACAGGGCCAGCCTGGAACAGTTGGAGAGCCAGGACCTGTAGGAAGCGCTGGAGAGGAGGTGAGTATAGTACATAATAGTTGATAAGGATATTAATTCACAAGGAAGAAGGCAAATTGGGCTTAAAGGAACTATTTAACGATATTCTGTTATACATATATATGATGGATCTGATAACTGACAAAATGTTGCTCATAAATATATCAATACACATTTAAACAAACTTATTTACGACATCACGTGGTTTCACTATTACGTAAATCCGATATTGATGGACTGTATTAATTTATTGTTATAATTGTTATAATTATTATTACAATAATTATTATAATAATTATTATAATTATCATTTATTATTATTTTTATCATTATTATCATTATAATTATTACCATTATTATTATTATTATTATTATTATTATTAACATCATCATTTTCATTATAATCATTACTATTAAAACTATTATCATCATCATTATTATTCTTTTTTTTTAAAGGTGCTCAAACAAACCTTTTTTTCTAAGAGTGTATGAATGATATAATTACTCATCTTTTGTCTCTTGTTCAAAGGGAGAGCAAGGTTTGAGTGGATCAACTGGACCTCGTGGACCTATGGGAGAATCTGTAAGTGCACCGATTCCAATTTATGATTTATTTCTATAACTCACATTTTCTCATTTTCGAGGTTGATTATGTGAATGCGTATATCCCGTTGCGATTTATTTATATAATCTCTTTGTTACGGTTATTGAGAAAGAACTCATCTTTGTTGCCGGGAAAGAGACAAAATTTATCTAAAATATCGTATTGAGATATAGATTTTGATATTTTAACTTGTTTTCCTTCAACGCGTAAAATTACTATCTATATTGTAGCTGCGTGGTAAGCCAATTTCATGTTTAATTTTGAAAGACCATCTCTTTTAAAGAGATATCCAAATTATTTATGTCCATGTAGTAAGCAATTGAATTCATTCATAACTCTGTATTGTTGATGTTAATGTTTGTCGGTTTTATGATGGCAGTCAGTCAGATTATTATTTTCTTTCTTTTTTGTGCTGCCTGTTTTCAATAGTTTTTGTGGTTACAAGTTTTTAGATATAAAGATCATTCCTGTTACGTTATTGATGATTATGATGAGGTCAGATTTCATGTAATTGTTCTATCTTGTTTTGTTTCATTCTAGGGACCCAGCGGAGCCCCAGGTCTTCTTGGAGCTGCTGGTCTAAATGGAGCTATGGTGAGTATCCAATCTATTTTAGTGGATTCTTTCAAATTTTATAGCACTCTAGAAAGCAACTGACTCGCCGGGATTCAGTTATTGTAGATAAACCGAAGATTATCAAATTGTATTTTGGATGAGTCATTCAATCAATTATAACCATTTTTCAACCCATCTTACTATATCACGTGATGTAGGGTGAATAAATGTTAAAAAATAACAAGGTCTTATTGAAAAGTATCGTATAAGCGCTGCAATGGGTTTTGGGTATAATTTCCAATACATTTTATCCTTAAATACATATGGGACTTTGCTGCTTGTAGGATAGATTGTTAGAACTATCATCATCAAGAACCACGCATCGTTCAAAAGAAATGTCTGAAGATAGTGTCAAAACATTTTATGAATTTTGAAAGGACATTTTATCATGGAGTAGAAAATATAACCCAAAACAATTTCTATCATAGGAAATTAGATAACTTTCATCTTTAATTCGATGAATTGAAGATTGTTCCGTGCATCCATGGTTTTTTTTTTAATTTTAATTTATTTTCAGGGAGACAACGGAGAAGCAGGATCACCTGGAACCCCCGGAGAGGCAGGAACTAGGGTGAGAATATGGATATATATATATATATGTCTATATCTGCTATTCATATCTCTACATCTATATCAATACGATATCTATTTATCTATCTATCTATCCATTCATTGACCTCTACATCTGTATGTATCTATATGTATCTAATATATCTTTGTATTGTCTATTTATACTTCTGTATATCTGTAGTTTCATCTTCAGATCTATATATAACTTGCCAATAACTTGCCAATTTCTATTATTTTTTTCATATCTGCCAATCTAAAATCTTTGTTTTTATTATCTACTAATTTATGTCCCACTGAATATCTTTTTCTAAGACTGCATGTCAACAACATCAAGTCAATTTATTTGAAATTAAATTCATATTTTGTTTGGGCTAGTCAGTTTTTATGTTATTAAAACGATCTGCACACGTATTGCAGTAATTGCAACAGTTGACCATTGCAATCAGTGGCGGATTTAGGGAGGGGCACTTCCGGCCCGTGCTCCCTTTCGAAAGATAAGTGTACACTGTGCCCCCCTTTTCTAAATTATGCCCCCTCTTAGAACTGAATACATTTTTTTTTTTGGGGGGGGGTTGCTCATAAGAGAATTTTGGAAGAAAACTGGACATAAAAAATCTGATGACCATTTTTTTGTGAATCTTGGATACGCCCCTGAATGCAATAAACATTCTTTGCAACAGTTAGTGTCATAATATTTTCTGGCAGTATGAAGGCGGTGAGGACAAAAATTACAGGAGTTAAATGTGAGTATAAGTTTCCCCACTGATGTTACATAATTGATCTTTGCTTTCTCCTAATCGCAGGGATCAGCAGGCACACCTGGAACCCCTGGACAGACAGGAGAAAATGTAAGTCTTTTCTATCCACTAGTTGTTTGCATCTAGAAGATGTCCCATGCTGTTGTGAAAATAATCACAAACATTTCGATGAAGCGGGCTTGTATCCCACTATATCCCACCGCTGTCACCCAGTAATATTAGCAGTGTTTATTTTGTGCTCTGCACCGTTTGATAATCCTTAATATACATTGGCAATACACGTTGTATGAGCATAAAGAACAAACTATGAATAATAGATAGATGTTAGATAAAGATGAAACTCCAAAATAATGAGCTACATGTTCCCACAAATACGTCTCCATGTTTCCATACATGATTTGAATAACGGAATTTTGCTGCCGATACGTGAACTACTGCTTACGTTTATCAACTCTTTCTTTCGGCAGAACAGTTTTTTCCAAAGGGCTTTCAGTGATTTTTTTAGAGATGATAAACGCAAAGCTGTTTTGATTATGGGGTTCGGAAAGCCTTTTTGAAAGTCGCAAATTTGTGCTTTCCGAAACAGGTATCCGAAACAGGTTACAGAAACAGGTTACAAAAAGCGAGATAAACGCAAAGCTGTTTTGAAACGACTTTATACTTCGGTCACGAACTACGTGTTTCCACAGTGTACACTAGCTACGTACGCTGCACTATACTAGCGATAGCCAAAACAAAAAAGCGCGCGCCGTATGACTCCTTCTCCTCGGGTCAAACTGCGCAATGCATCTGCGCAGTGACCACGTCGGTTTTCGACTTGTCGATGAGATGATAAACGCAACTTATTTTGAAAGCCGTTTGCAAAGGGCTTTGGAAAGGGCTTTTGATAGTGGGTATGGAAAGCCGTTTCAAAGTGGGGAAATATGATAAACGCGACCTAAGATACTTTGGCGTGTGATCAGAAACAGGATGAGACTTCTGACACCTTGTGGACAGTGAAATATATATATTATTTTTTTCTTTTACATCGACAAACCAACGACATACCACGTCTAGGTACATGTATTTTGCATCATGGACAGCGTATAGTCATGTGACTCAAAATACGGAAAATTGTCGATCAAAAGGTTCAAGAAAATTATTTTAAAGAAAGATTATTCAAAATGATTGAAAATATATGAATTATTACTTAGAATCAGTGAAAAGAATGAAAATTATCATTCAAAACAATCTTTTAAAATATCATTGTCGTATTCTTTTATACAGGGCGCCCCCGGAGAGGATGGTCTTGCTGGCAGCGATGGAAAGACTGGGCCAACAGTAAGTTCAAGAATATTGTTTGTAATGACATTACTATCATTGAACCATAATATACCTGGAGATCTCCTGATTTCGTTGTTAGTTGAAAAAAATAAGATTAATTGGACCACACCAATAGTTATTCTTAATGAAAACTTTTCTTACAGTTGGCATAGACCTATAATAGTTGAGTCAGAAGTTTTATAGATATTTACCTCTTTTGAAACATGATTTACAATACACATTATCCTCTTGAACTTTGAACTTTGAACTTTGAACTTTATTTCTTTCGACCCCTTCCGGAGTATGAGAAATATAACATATTTACAATATTGTACAACATAGAATGATTACAAAATGGCAGTTTTCATACACATGAGATGGGATAGTATACTTAAGAACAATATAAGAACAAGAAACAAAACAAATGTATTTAAAGAGGTAACAGCATATCTTAGAAGATTAACTATCTACTAAACTTCTGTAATATCGTTTTAACAAACTTGGCAAGTTTAGACAACAATTTCATGTCTTTAGTATTAAATAACTCGTACATTTTCAAAGTATTTGGACGAGTTATGTATTTCTTTGGTATAGAGACTTTTCGTTCCTCAATAAAGTACTCACACTGAAAAATATAATGAAACTCATCACCTACCAAACCAACACTACACAAGGAGCACAATCTGCTTGACCTTGGTATTCCTTCATACCGCCCACTGACACTGGGGAGACGGTGGCTCCAGCAGCGAAATTTACATAAATTTTTGCTATCCACATTACTACACTTAACTAAGTATGGATCAAATGTTAATGAGTCTTTAAAAATTCGATAATTCAAACATTGGCTATTTCCATTTACATCACTCAACCAGTCTTGTCTATCAATATCTTTCAACCGAAGATCAATTGCACGTTTTAACCACTTGACATTTACAATTTCCTGGTTATCCCAAATTCCTCCAAAACCGCTTTTACCTAAAATATACTTAACATTTTGAATCCACCTAGAAAAAAAAAATTTTCAACGTCATCATGCATTGCCCTAATTAACCTGTAAAGTGTGCAAGACAGTTTAGTTTGTTTTCCAGTGAGTAAACTACACCAGAAGTTCAAAATTCTCATATTTACTGCACTCAAAAGTTTATATCTCCCTGTTTCCCCATAGATCATGCAACTAGCAACAGACTTATGAACACCTAGAACATTCCTCAAAAATTTTCTATGAAATACTTCAATTTGCTCAATATCTTCAAACCCCCACACTTCACTACCATACAAAGCGATTGGCAGCACTAATCTATCAAACAATTCACATGAAATATCTACTGGTAACTTGAGTTTCCTAATCTTACTCAAAACATTAAACATTGCCCGCTTTGGCTGACTAACTTGTTTTGATATAGCTTTTTTGAAACGACCATTATAATTAAGTGTCACACCAAGATATATAAAATCATCCACAACTTGAAGGTAGTCACCTGCGTATGTAAACACTGGCTTGTTCCTTATCTTTCCCCTTGAAAAAACCACAACTTTTGTCTTACTAGTATTAACCGTAAGGTGCCATAAATTACAATAATCCAACAATGCATTTAGTGATTTCTGTAACTCATCAGGGCTCTCAGCCATTATTATAGTGTCGTCTGCATAAAGCAATACGAACAACCTCAAATAAACTTCAATATCATCATTACTCAAATACGTCCTTACACTGCCAGACACATAATTCAAACCTTTATACCTTCGACTCATAAACAATTCGAAATCATTCAAATAAATCGCAAACAAGAGTGGGGATAAGTTGTCACCTTGACGTACACCAATATTACAATCAAACAATTCTGATCTCTCATTATTGACCCTTACACACGACTTTGCCTTATGATATAAATTGTACACAACATTAAAAATCTTTCCATTAATATTATTTGCTATAAGTTTTGACCATAATGAGGATCTGTCGACAAGATCAAAAGCCTTCTTATAATCCACAAATGCACAATATAACCTCTTCTTTTGTGACAGATATAATTCAATCAGAGAGTGCATAACAAAAACGTGGTCAATAGTAGAAAACCCAGATCGGAATCCTGCCTGTTCATCCCCTAATACTCCAGTACTTTCCAAATATGCAGTGAGACGAGCATCAATTGCTGAAGTAAATAACTTTCCAAGGCAGCTTAATAATGTGATTCCCCGATAATTATCAGGATCATCAATGGAACCCTTGTTCTTGAACAGCGGAACAATTATCCCAATGCACCAATCAGTTGGCACAATGCCTGTTGTTAAAACAAAATTAAACAACTTCACTATTAATTCCTTAACCATTAATGGACTATACTTCAAGAATTCATTAATAACATTATCAACGCCAAAAGCTTTATTATTCTGCAGTTTCTTCAGCAATGGCACCAACTCTTCAAGTGTAAACAAACAATTTATTTCATCATTTAACGAATGAGAAATCTCTCTTGGGTCACAACTCTCCGTATTTACCGTGTCGTCAGCATTTTGACTTAAATTTCGGAAGTGACATACAAAATCCTGTAATTAGACATTACCCAATTTCTTTGCACTACGATCCTTTTCATTTATATTATCCCAATATTCTTTTGGTTTGCACTTTTTCAAGGACCTCAACTGACCATGAAGAGTCTTATAATAGTTCCTACTAGTCTTTCTAATAAAACACTTATACTTCTTGGCTTCTACTTTTAACATTTCATCAGCTTCAGCAGATTTCTTTTTACACAATTTATTCTTAATTTTCATATATTCTGATCTCCTGCGTGTACATTCCTTCGAAAACCATGGCTGATTTACTGGCTTAACTTTTTTCTGTTTGGGTGCACATGTATTACAACTTTTCTCTTCCACCATCCCCAAAAACTTTGCAGGGTTTATTAAAACATCACATACACTTTTACACAAGGAATCAATATCATCCTGTTCCAAACCCTGAACGTCAACCTCTTCAAACATACCAATTACTCTTTCCACTTCTGAGGTCAAAAAACTATCTTTATATTCCCCAAGCTTATTTCTATCCCACTTTATTTTTGTTTGTGTCCGACCTTCGGGGGCGAGTTCAGAATCACCAAGAGCCTCTGGACAAATACATGTATCTATGGCCCTTTGGGGTAGGACAGAAAAATCAAAAGTCACCCCTATCAACTTATGCACGTCAGAAAGACACGGATCAAAATCATCAACCTCAAAAGACAAAATGTTTGGCATTAGTGTTGGAGATAACACAATATAATCAATTACACTAGAGCCATTATTTTTCAAACATGTAAAATCTCCTAGACCTTTATCACTCCCAAAACGACCATTAACAATCCTTAAGTCCAGTCCCTTGCATAATTCAATTAATTTACGCCCATTGTTATTAACAGATTTATCAGAGTTAACTCGACTTGTATAAATACCTAGAGTTTCCAGACTCTGTTCGGTAACAAAGTGCTTGGAACCGACCACATCAAAACCTACCTCTGAAGAGATGCAATCTTCAAAGGAAAGAAAATCATTCAACTGACCTGTCCGTGAATTAAAATCCCCAATCAAGCAAATGGGCAAATCTATGTATGAACAAGATATATTGATAATATCTTCACTTAAAATATCGAAAACATCGACATCATGAAATTTTGACCCTTCTGGGGCAATGTATACACCACCTAGAATTAAATCTTTTCCAAACAATTCCTTATCAAGCTTCAACCAAAAAATAGACTCCGAGGAAGTATCCTCTATTACATGTATATAGTCAAAATAAGCTTCGCGGACAAAGATACAAATACCATGTATACCACCATATTTATGTTTTTTACACTTCTTTGACATGGACAAATGATTATAACCTGGCAGTAAAACATCTGAATATGTGTCCCACAATGTCTCAGTCAAAACAAGAACATCAAAATCCTTGGCACGATCTTGAAGCACCCCTACAGCAAGTTTACTTCTCAGCCCACAAACGTTGAGCCCTCCTACCTTAAGAATTTTACGAACTGGTCCTATACGTTTACGATCTTGACTTGAACTTTGATATCCATCAAGTTGAACGGGGCCGGGTCTGTCCTAGATGTCTAGGAAAAAGTTGAGTGAGTGCAAACATTACCTAAATATAGCTTTCTAAAAAATAAAACTACTGATCAACTGTATAAACCTTATTGCTTCATGAAGTTCGTAGATAATGCCCGAGTATGAGATGGCAAAGATTACTTTGGTTCATTTTCAAATCTACTTAGCTCAAAACTGAATAGTGTTTTTGCAAGTTATGACGTCATTATTCCTGTATTCACCGGATAGATTAATTAAAGTTTAGCATGTTAGGTGGAAATATTCTATTAAAATGGGGAAACGGAAGCTCATCGCGGTGATTTCTATCAATAATGGTTATTCTACACCTCAGTCCCTTCGATTCTGGGACTCGTATGTAATCTCATTTATCATGTTTATTTTAAGAATCTCGTTCCAATCTACTTTTTGATATCTTACAGGGCTCACAAGGCAAGGATGGATCTCCAGGACAAACCGGAGAGAGGGTGAGTGCTTACCAGGCATATCAGTAAATTAAGGTCTTGCCAAAGGACATTATTGCCGAGCTTGGATTCGAACCCGCAACAACTTCATTGAAAGCCAAGTGAAGAAATCACCGTACTACAACACTCCCATAGTTTTGTTTATTCATGATTTTTATTCATGAACATGTTTTGCTAACATTCTCTCGGCCTGCAGTATTGTTTCTATCACATAGTTTCTTATATTATAATTTAAAATGGCGACTGGTTGGAATGCACCCCAGGCGGAATGGATAGTGAAGTATAGTTTCGTCGAATGGCATGGGATGATCAAAACACTTTGAAGTGCTTTAATCAGTAATTGTAAAAGTGTTCTGTGACAACAAATATAAAATGTTTTTAGTTACTTCATAATTGACAACTAAGAATAGCTTCAGGACAGCTTTTTTTAAAAAGCAATTTGCATGCCAGAATTCGACATCAAATTTAGATCTTGTGTCCTTGATCATTTTTTTTCACCGACTTGTTATTTTTTTATATGTGCAGGGAGCTACCGGTCCACCAGGCCAACAGGGACCCCCTGGATTGGGCGGGGAGGCAGTAAGTATTCATATCAATATTCGTTCTGGTAATTATATCATGAACTGAATTATAAATACGTCAAGTTGTCCAGTATGTTATATAATATATGCACAGCCATATTGGTTTAATTTTCAACTAGTTTTCGTGAGTTCTTTAAAATTTTAAGCGCCTTGAGCATTTAATCAAAATGGATAATGGCGCTATAGATGTATTATCTATTATTATTATTATTATTTTGGAATGGTTCAAACAAACTCCAATGAGGATTTGCATTCACGTCTTGATCAACAATACAAAAATATCCAATTGCAGTTTATAATTGAGCCCGGATATTTCCCAACTGATATGTTGCCATGATATCAATATCATATAATGTAAGAGTAACGGCATTGAAAGTAATATAAAACTAAGGTAACACATACAATTTTATTCAGTAAGTAGAAAATGTTCACAATCTAAATCACTTTGATATTATATTTATTTTCGTGTTGAATAGGGAAACACTACGTGACTGGGATTTTACTGTGATTTTTGTCATGTTGCTAAACGTCGTGTACCTTCTTAAATCGCCGATCCGCAAGTTCATAATTTGGCTTTACGAAAGTGTATTTTGTTTATTTTTTCCTGCAGGGATTCAGCGGAGCCCGTGGTGCCCCTGGTAATCCAGGTGCCCGTGGAGATGCTGTAAGTTATGCTTTTCAATACATACATTTATTACTAGACCTTTTACATTACTTAATAATCACACATTCACAGCGCACACATTACGACATTACAGAAAATTGGTATAACATTTTTAATTGGCAGGTCGTAAAATAGAGAAAGCATGATGATGTATATTTATACATAATACTGTACTAGTAAATATTTATATTACATATCTCTTTGTTAATAATATCCGCATCTCTCTGGTCATCTCTCTACTTCTCCCCTCTCTTCCTGCCTGTCTCTCTTTTTCTCTCTGTACCTGTGTCTCTCATGTTTCTCTGAACCCCTCTTTTCTCACCGTGTCCTTGTTTCTATATCCTCTCTCCGTCTGTCTGTATGTCTGTCTGTTTCTGTCTACCCGTCTGTCTCCCCTCTCAATCCCCTTACCCTCTCTCTCTCTCTCTCTCTCTCCCTCCACCCCTTTCTATCTCTCTATTTCTCTTCACATTTCTCTCTCTCTCCTCCTTGGACTTGACAGGGTGAAGAAGGCGAGCCTGGAGCAGCCGGCCAGGTCGGACTCCCAGGAGCTAACGGACGACGTGGAGATGATGGACCTCAGGGACCCGCTGGTATCGCTGGACTCCAGGTGATACTCTTTCCTTACTCAGAGTTTAACATTTTCTATACCACTAGCTTATATATCGGTGATCCAACACATGCAATATTTGCTTTGGGCCTCATGTCCTCAGAGTTATAGGGTTAAGTTTTTACGTTAGGGTTAGGGTTGTGATTAGACTTTATGGTTATTTTTAGATTTAAATAGTATTGGGTCCAAGGTTGAAGTTAACGCAAGTAAAATTGATTCCTAGTTTCTCGTCCAGATATTTTGAAAATGAGGAGGAGAGGGTTCCATGTTAATTCAAGATTTGATAATTTTCCTGTAGAACTTCCATCGGGTCAACGTCCACAGAAATTGTTTTTATTAAGTTTTATATGTACATAACAAGGTGAACTTGCATTACATTGATGATTTTTGTTTTCTCCTTGTCTAAATGCCCTCAGATTATTCCATGTCAGAACAAAACTATCAAATAACGAAAATAACCGGCAGAAAAATAAGGAAGGAGAAGGGGATGAAAAAGTAGGAATTTTTATTTTATTTGGCTTTATAGGAATAAGGTTAGTGTTGGGAATTGTCCACGAAACAATTGTCGCCGGAGCATGCATTAAAGAACCCTGTATCAGTTTTAGTACTTTTCTGAATGATAAATCTCGTCACATCATCTATCACTAATTAGCAGCTATTCATATTCCATACTTACTATTTTGCATCAGGTTGAGATATAAGAAAAATAATATAGAGTTCCATGTACGCAAAATCAATGATTTGTGAATGGATCAGAAATGTTATTCTGGACCAACGATTCATACAAATCGCGCAAAAAAAAATGTAAAGAATTAACTCAGTTGTGTTTATTTGTCATATTTCTTCCATCCTTAAATGAAAAAAACAACAACCCCAAAAAACAGTGACGATTATAACCTGCTGCTGCAAGGTATTTTTCTTGCTTACTATTGAGTTGGAAGCAAATGGGAGATAGTAAGGTTACAGAATGATGATATTTTCGTACATGAGGTCTGCTAAAAGCCACACATTTTAATTGTAGGCCTATGAATAATTCATGTATATTTTTAAAATACATGTTTCTCTGATAGGGACCAACAGGAATGGATGGTAATACTGGACTCCGTGGAAGCCGTGGAGAGCGCGGACCCCCTGGACCAACTGGTACAATGGGATCTATTGGAGAAGTTGTAAGTATTGATCAGTCATCTCAGCTCGTAAAGTAAATCATTTGTTTTTATTTATCAGCAAATTCGATTTAATTTTTAAGGATATTGGTCTTATTGTAGTACCTTGCTCTTTTATTGATGTAGTGCTAAAAGCTAATGTAAACCTTTAGGCAAACTTTTGTTTAAACAGACAAACAATACAATAGTTTCTGCAATGAGAAAAAGAGACTTTTCCCGACTAGGATATAAAGGGTAAAAAGATTTTATGATCAGCCAAGAAGAGCAAAAAAACATGTACATAGAAAAAATAAACATTAGGCCTCAAAGGGGTAAAAAATCACAAATGGAATCCAATTTATGCTGATATCATCATGATTCTGGAAAGGCATTAAATATTAGGTTACATGAAATGTCGATGTTGGGCAATAATTGGTAATGTTGCGCGCATTTCCTTCTCACCCGCTACAGGGAGAGCAAGGTCTTCGTGGAGGTGCCGGCCTGCAGGGACCATCTGGTCTTGTTGGAGAGCGTGGTCTGGATGGACGTGCTGGGCGACAGGGAGAAGTTGTGAGTAGAAAGGAATGAAATGTAATATACTAAATAGATAAGGCTTTAATTTAATCCAGGTTGGGTGAAAAAAAGAACCTGTATATTTGTTTTGTAAAATGTGACCTAATATTGGATAAAATTTACCCCAAATTGGGTAAAATTTACCTAATGGTGGGTAAATTTTACCCAACAAACATGCATGTTCCCTTTTATTTACCCAATTTACCCAATTCTCTTTAGAGTGACCCCCCTTTCAGTTGTAGTAACTGAAGTTTCAAGAGTTGAATATAGACTTGTATTGAGTTTCTCAAAAGTATATGTGGAAACAAAATGTATCGCATTGGAATCGACTTCATTGCCGTTCATAGAGGATATGAATATTCACTCTAAATCTCGGGCGAGATATGCCACGTCATGGACGGGGTTGATAAATACATGATTATAATCGTCTGTAGAGAGCCAGATGGGGGTATTAACTCTATATGTTTAATGATATGAGTCCTTCTAGCTCGGAGCTGAAGATATAATATAGTAGTACGAATATGTGATTGTTCGAAGTTTGCTGCAATTGCTGCAAATATGCCACGGCAGTTCATTGTATATACGAACAATATATCACGACTACATTCTTTACAATGTAAAGCGTTGTGGATGAGTTTAGAAAAAGATATATTACTAATTGCTTGTCACCAGCTTATTCGCTTTAAAAGATCTTTTCCAAACCCCGGAGGTCTCTATGACGATTTGTTCCGTTAGATAATTATTATATCATTGTCATGACTTATTTAATTTGATATTTGTTCCAGTGGAAAGTTATGTAGCGATCCATTCGGATGAGAAGAGATGATAAAATGGTCAACATTATCCTTTCTTTATCTCGTCAGGGACTCACAGGTGGACAGGGTGTAATGGGACCTCCTGGACTTCGTGGACTACAGGTAATATCCAAAGAAAAATCTTCTCTGCTCAAGGCATCAATTAACTCACAAAAAATAAAATATTTAAAAAGGAAATGTTCTCTGTATTCTTAATTGATGCAATATTGACTAGGACATCTTATAACAAAGAGTATACTCGAGTTATAATATACATGTATATGGGAAATAGGCCTTCTTAAACATAAATAGTTGTATTTATTTCTTTATGATTTTTTTTCTTGATGGTACACGGGGATGCTGGTGTCATGTTGGCGGCAATTTCCTTACAGGGTTAATAAAATGCCAGAGAGCAAGTGGGTTGGGTGAGGGAGGGGTTCTATCATATTCTTTTCATGTTAACTCACCTTCTCTCTTTCTTTCTTTCCTTTTCTCAATTTTGATCTTTCGTATATCAGTATCAGATTGACTTTATCTTATTTTAGATAGTAAAATTGGAGTACATGTATTTATACAGCACAGTCATGAAAATCATGTTTTTTCGGTGAATCCAGAGATTCGAGTCTCAAGGGATCTTGATAATGGTTTTCTCCATGTTTGATTCTTCTTAGGGACCCCCTGGACTTCGTGGAGGAGTAGGAGCTACAGGATCAATGGGAGAGGATGTAAGTGATTCCGTTCTGATAACCACTTTATATTATAACAACGAAATATAAAATAATTTTCTACATTCTTATAGAGATAAATCTTATAAACCACTGTTACACCGAAGTACTTGTTTATCAGTGTTTATGAACCAACAGGAAAGAGGAATACTTATTTAGTTTGGCCGGCTAGTCAAAGCCGATGAAAATAAAGCACTGAACGAATAAAGCAACTACCGTAAGTACACATTATAGGCCAACTGATGGCGTTTTTTTCTAAACAAGGCTATACCAGAAGAAAAGGGCAATTGACTGGATTTGAGATAATTATATCTACCTACATTCCTTCAGGTTTACTTTGTGCCCTAGTCAGTGAATACAAAAAATAGGATAGAAAATAAGATTGGCGATTAATCTATGGTAAATACGGGACGTAATACACAATTAAACAGTGATGTAAATGATTACGTAAGGTCTGATTATTATTTACCTTATTGTTAACGTTGATAGCTTTCACTGTATGGAAAAATGCTAACATTTCTTTAAATACAAAATTTATAATCCAAGACATTCGGAAGAATTTCAAGTTTAAATCTATCTTTGACTAAGTTTTATCCAGTTTCAAAGATATCGTAAAGTTCAACATGAAATGTCATATACCGACATGGACGCTGAATGAATCCAATATGAAATAATAATGATATTTTCTTTCATACTTCAGGGTGACCCCGGTGTTTCTGGACAACAAGGATCTCCAGGAAGGACTGGCGAGCGAGTATGTCAGATCATGACCACAATGATTAAGATGATGAAACTGATTGATGATATTGAAGAGAAAGTGATGATGATGATGATGATGATGATAATAATGATGGTTATGATGGTGATGATGATGGTGATGATGATTGTGATGATTATGATGGTGATGATGGTGGGGATGGTTATGATGGTGACAAAATACCAATAGCAATCAAACAATAATATTGCAGAAATCAGGAAAGATATGTTTTCAGACACTCACTAAATGTTGTTAGAGTTTGGCAATGCTGTACTACATGGAGAAATGAATCCCAGGTCTTAGGAGCGGCAAAAGGATCATAATACTGTCTTTTTAAAATGGGGTTAATATTTACGTTAAAGTATTCCATTCTACATTGTAATTACCTTTCATGAACACCGTCTTTCATTCTTTTTTGTAGGGAGGCCAAGGACCACCTGGACCTTCCGGAGCTTCCGGAATGCGAGGGTCTAATGTAAGTGAAACTGCTTCTTTTTATCCTTCTTCTTCAGTCGGATACGGCTATTACATCCCATTAGGAAGCAAACCAGTACCTCATGTTTATATAATAACCTTGTCTGAGCATAATATGTAAGGATTAGACATAAAATACACATTAGGGAGTCGCTTAAACTCTTATTCATCACAAATGTGTTAATACTGCAAATGACAAAATTAATATGTTGCGTGTTATTAACGCGGATTCCGATAGCTGACCACGATGGCCGGCCATACATGTTCTTCATGTATTATAAAAATGGTATTATCCTTTTAAAGTACTAAAAATAGTCAAAATATCTTTGTTTAACGAATAGCCTATACAGGAACTGTTCTGTTGTTATTTTATTATTGTTACTGTTATTATAATTTGTTTTTGTTCTTCCTCTTCCTCTTCTTCTTATCATTATTATTATTATTATCAATATTTTGTTAGTAAACGAAGAAGCTTGACTGGGGAGGAATTTTTAATTTGTAAACAAATCTTTCGGCATATTACTCCCAGTGTTAAAGATCGTATGCTCGATCTATAATGAAAAACACAAGTCAGAAAAAATTGGTACCAGCGGGATTCGAACCTGTCATCTACTGCTTGGGTATTTGATTCTAGTTCGTCGTGACTTGGCCGTGAACCAGAATAGCCTGGTGGTTAAGTCGCTGCCCGGCAAGCAGTAGATGACAGGTTCGAATCCCGCTGGTTCCAATTTTTTCTGACTTGTGTTTTTCATTACAGATCGAGCATACGATCTTTAACACTGGGAGTAATATGCCGAAAGATTTGTTTACAAATATTTTGTTATAATAATAATAATAATTATTATTAATTTTATTATTATTATTATTATTATTATTATTATTAGTATTATCATTATCATTATTATTATATCAATCATAAGTTTTATAATTATTACTGTTGTTGTTGCTATTATTATCAAAATAAAATACTACTGTTATTATTCAAAGGATTAATTATTTATCTCATCGATTTGTTTTCCTCTCAAACTTTGTAGGGAGAGACTGGAGGACCAGGACCAAACGGACCTGATGGAGCCAAGGGATCACGTGTGAGTATCATTTGAATGTATCTATATTACTTTTTTCTGGTATGCGTTATTTATCTCTTTTATAACATAATGTAATTCCTTAGTATCAGCTGTAGACAATCGGTCGTTGTTTTCTTCTAATGTACTGTGTGTTAGACATGTGCATACACCAATGTCATTTATATATTATTACATCATTTAACATATTGTTGATGCTAGGTTATATTTCATTTAAAATGCAAAGGATCAATGAATCACGGAATACCACAATTATAACAAAAATCATTTGAATAATTCCTGCGTCTATAGTGATTTAATCCAATTACTACTTGGACCTCATGCACCTCTTGAAAACGTTACCAACACCTACATTCATGAGCGCTTCTGAAGGTAGATCAGCTCAAAACAAATAAAATAGTCATAAACTGAAATCATTGGCATTAGGTTCTCCGTTTTTACGTCATGCAGTGGCTTCAATAGGTCAAGTGTGGTCAACCAGCAAGGATGGGCTGAGGAGTTCCAGATGTTAAGTTTTTTACATATATTCTGCGTTGTTAGTCAGACAAGCTTTTCGGCAAGCTTTTGGGTTTTTTTTCTTCAATAAATATTAAACCTTTGCATAGGCCTTCTTTAGTAAACAGGTCTATCTGAAAAATGCAATTCAAGCAGCTCAGCGACAGCACATCCTGGTCTTGGTATAAAAAAAAACGTGACAATGCATCCTTAGTATTGAACTTTATTTCTTAATATACACCATTCTTGCTTTCTCTTCATCTTCCAGGGTGCCGGAGGAGAGAAAGGATCAGGTGGACCCCGTGGAATCCCTGGAAACCCCGTAAGTTATTGTGATTTATCGATTTCATTTGCTAACAAAAGGGTGGGGATGGTGCAAATTATTGCTGTTTTATTCCCTAACTCCAGTACTACCTTTTCTCCAATCTGATCCATTTATGAATAAATTTTCCAAAACTGTGGAAAACAAAAGTTAGACATATTTTCAACGATATATTTTTCGAGATGAGAAGGATTGTAAGAGCTTGTAACAACAAAAGTCTATTTTGTTTGATGCCAGGCCTCGGAGGAAAGGTACATAGTTAGCAAAAGAAGACATTGGATGCCCTTATGAAATGTCTCTGTTATAGGGTATATTATACAGATATGCAACTTTGCAAGCGGTTGTTCATCCTAATTTCCATCATATATGTGAATTCATTTTCAAGATGTTGATAACTGTATTAATAGCTTTTTGCTATGACAAAGTGCATTTTATTTGATACAGGGCCCTGGAGGAGCTCCCGGTGATCGTGGTCCAGCTGGTAACGCAGGAGAGAAGGGAGAAGCTGGACCTTCTGGTGCTCAAGGACGTGTAGGACGTGTTGGAGCTGTTGTAAGTTTGATTTGATGTGATCCAGATGATTTGTTTGGACTGCTTTAATTTGATATGATAAGATATGGTTTGATTTAATTTGATTTGATTTGATTTGATCTGATTTGATCAGTTTTACCAAATTATTATTATGTTACATTCTTACAACAAATTAGATATGACTTCATTTTACCAAAATTCATAGCGAAATATGATTACAAGAAATATTCTGTTTTACTCTCCCTCCTCCTTTTCCCCACCCCCTCTCTCTGTGTCTCTGTCTCTATCTTTCTCTCTCCCTTTCTCTCTTTCTTTCTTTCTCCATTTCTCTCGCTCTCTCTCTCTCTTATTCTCTCCCCCTCTCTCTCTCGCTTTCTCTCTTTCTCTCCCCCTCTTTCTTTCGATTTATAGGGCCTTCCGGGCGCACGAGGATCTCGCGGAGAAAGCGGACTCGCAGGACCAGGTGTAAGTATGGCCCTAAAATATTAAAAAAACTACTTCAAAATACACATACCTGTATTGTTCATCATGAAATATCTATCCTACTATCAAGAGAGCATGAATAATAATATGACTTGTTAACATAATTCTAAAGAGAAAATAAGTGCTTCAAAATTATATTTTCTTGTGTTTAGTTGTCACTAACTCAAGGCATATTTTGGTTTAATTTATTCCCGTGGGATCGATTGGGATATTGCTTTGCATTTAAATGAACCTCAATTATCATTTTTTTTTTGTCTCTTTTGATTTGCTTACTTATGTTTCATAATCATCCTCCAATTATCGACAACGCACTTATACATATTTCAAGTTGATGTGTTCCGTTCAGTTTGCTGACCGTCTTATCAATTCGTAATTCATCTCTACAGGGACCTCTTGGAAGCCCTGGTATGAACGGACCTACTGGACCACGTGGTGAACAAGTAAGTTGCCATGGTTACCCTATTGCCATCACTTCATCATGTGGCTCAGTTGGACAAAAAGATATTATAAAAAAATATTTGAAGAATATTGATGTGTAATGCCATAAACGTCACACAGATTTAGTTTGAAAAATGTACAGCCATAATTGTAAATAATTATTATCGATTAGGCGTAATAACTCGAAATTGTATGATAAGCGATGGAAGTGATTTCAATAGCCTTCATTATGTTCATATTAACTCGCTTTTTATCTGAATGTGAGTATAAAATTGCACATATGTTGAAGAAAATTTAAATGACGGTATTTTTGTTTTATTTAGGGACCACCTGGATCCTCTGGGCCCAATGGAAAGACTGGAGACGCAGGACAACCGGTAAAAAGCATATTCTTCTTAATTTTTAAGATAGGCATTTCAGAAACACATGGGTATAACGTTCCCAACATAAACACATACAGGTACAACTTTCTCCTTGCCACAGTTTAATGGCGGTTTGATTTTTTTGACGCTTTTATATTGAGCAGCAGTTCATCGATAATTTCTTGCAACATATCAAAAACGTCAAATGTATGCCATTATAACTTCGTTTATACAATCGGGGGGGGGGGGGGGGTACACTATTATCGTAGTTCATATAGAGGGTTAGGGAGGGGTATTGGATACTGCGTATCCAATAATAACTCATTAGTACCATTGATCATCATCATTATCATCATCATCAATAATATTAATATTATTATTATCATTAAATTATTATTATCATCGTCATCATCATCATCATCATCATCATCCTCATCATTATTATTACTACTACTACTACTACGTCTATGCTATTATTATTATTATTATTATTTTTATCATCACTGTTATTATATTATCAGTACTATCATTATCATTACTTTTATTATTATCATTACTTTTATTATTATCATTACTTGTATTATAATACTTTTTTTGTGTAGGGAGCTCGAGGACCTATGGGTAACGCTGGACTGAGGGGAGAGCGTGGTATCGTTGGACTTCAAGGACCGCAAGGAGCTGTCGGAGAAGACGGTCGTGATGGCAACATGGTGCGTAGGCATCCATTTCATTGTCCATTTTGTTCATGTTGTTTTTGTTTTTGTTTGTTTTGTTTTGTTTTGTTTTTTGTTTTTGTTTTCGTTTTTGTTTATTTGGGTTATTTTCGGGGGTTGGGGTTGGAAGGGGTGGTGTATGAAAGGGTGAACTAATGCTGACATTTCAAATGTTGCTAAATTGAGGATATGGCTGCGTTGAAATCATGGACAGTCATCATTCCCTCTATACTTTGTATTTTATGGTGGTGCAGTCGGCCCGGGGTGATTTGAATGGGCGTAAGGGTCTTCATAATTTGTATTTTTTTCATTCGTCACTGAATACAGTTTATTTGTGTATTAATGAATTAATACACAGTATGCTGAAATAAAATAGAGGAATGAATGCCATGAATTATCCAATCCTATCAATAACATCGAATATCCTGTGAGTATAGTCTTATTTCATTATGACCTTGATGAACACTTGATGTTGCATTTTTTTTTGATATATACTGCTTTGTGCTTGAAAGCAGAATAAATTACAGGGAAAATGATATTATTTTCCTTCTTTTTCTTTCCTTCTCAGGGACCCCGTGGAGGTGTCGGATCAGAAGGAACTCCCGGAATTCTTGGGCCGGGAGTAAGTATCTCTAACCTATCACTGTTTTACACCTAAAGGAAACAATCGCATTCCCGAAATGAGAATAAATTACTTTTTATGCGTGATTGCTCTTTGCAAACGGAATTCTGTGACTGTGAAGACTGTGATGCATTCCTTACCATGGTTACAGTGTTCAGCTGCCAATGGGATGGCCTCTGGTAGGCAGGGTCATTGTTAGTGAATGGGAGGGGGAATGTATAAAGGACCATTTTTTAAAATTTCCTCTTTAAACTGAGTAAACTAAACATGTAAGCAGTTTCGAAAGTACCTTTGTAGAATCTAACCACAAATACAATGTGAGTCAATAAAAAGGAAAACCAGATTCAACCCTAAATATTGTTGTTATCGATATACATTGATTTAATCAAAAATATCCACATCATGTTTCCTTTGATTGGACACCTAGATCAATAAAATCCGACCAATGACAGCGGAACAATAAGATATTTCCTCATTCATGTCAAATTTGCCTCTGCTGTAGTTTTGAATGAAATAGATGGTCAACCCAAGGTTGGGTGAATTGTCTCCATTCCAGTTGAATGCACTCGCAGCAAACTCTTGAATACCATTTATCCCAAACTTGGGCAAAGACGATTTTGACAAGCATTTTAAAATGGACAGTGCTCAGTCATCTTTGATCGCATTTTGGTGAGCAGTCTATCACAATAAAGAAGATGTTATCAACTATGATAAAATCATAATACATTTCAGCAATTTTGCTTGGTTGTTAAGATATTGAGTATGGGTTTTGTCTATATTGGATCGCACTGTATTCTAACACACAGCTTACGTTCGAGATGTCATATTTATGCAGTGGCTGAGAGTTTTGCTTTTCTTTTATAGGGTATTGCTGGATTGACTGGACCCCCTGGAACCGCTGGAGCACCTGGACGACCTGTAAGTCTCATTAGAATGCCCTTTGTATCCATTCACTGCATATCCCGAGAGCTAGAAAAGACATTAACTCCTATCATTATGCATGGAGTTGAGGCCTTTTTGATTCTCAGCAATAATAATAATAATCATGATAATAATCATAGCTCCATTTATATTGCACACCCACCCATCCCAGGGGATGCTCAAGGCGCCTACAAAGTATACTATTACCCTGGTTTAGCCGAGCTGCCCTAAGGTCTGCCCAAGGAATAAATTCCTACCAGGTAACCATTTACTACACCTGGGTGGTGAGAGGCAAATATAGATTAATATCTTGCCATAGGACAATAGTGCCGCGGCGGGATTTGAACTGCGAACCATGTGATCAACAGTCCCGTGACTTATCCGTGAGACCATGACACCTCTTGACAATGACAATCGTTTATTTACAACTATAGTACAAATCTATCGTAAATGTCTACACTTGAGAGATAGATGGCTGTCTCTTGATTTCTTTTTTCTTCTTGCTGTTCATTAATTTACATGACTAGTCAGTTCCTTTCTTCAAATGTGTTAGGCCATGTTTACGAATTTATTTTACAAGAATTCCATTGTGCATGATTTTAATACCTTTAAAAAAAATCTTTGTGGGAACACAACTTTGTATCACCACTATCACTCTCCTCGGCAACCCCCCCCCCCCCCAAAAAAAAAATGAAATATAGGTTAACCCGCTTAAAGGCTGGGTAGAGATGTTTACTAATTTGCTTTCTACTAAATAAGTTGTGCTATTTGGTAGTTGTAAACAACCCCAAACAATACACTGCTATCAAATACAATATTATAAAAATTAATTATTTCTCCTTCACAGGGGGCCGAGGGATCTCCGGGAACTGATGGAAATGATGGACTTCGCGGAGATACTGGATCCAAGGGACCTCCTGGTTCACAGGGAGCTCGTGGACTTTCTGGCGGCAACGTAAGTAGTCTCTGGAACTTTACCGCAATGATAGGTGCGAATCTCATATCCAGATACACCTGATTTGTTGGAGCACGGCAAGTGATATTCCAATCCATCCACTAGATATTCGGTATAGCACTTTTTTCTTTCTTACTGTTGCAACGTGTTTTCTAGTGTGTACCACAAGTGCTTATACAATATGCTACTTATAAAAATAAAAAGATACTTTAACTATTTTGAGTCACGTTTTCTAATTAGTTTTCGTTATAAAATCCATGGTGTCAAACGAAACAGAAATAGACACAGTGTAGGGAGATATTTTTACTCGATGAACTTTTGCCTCTGGTACGTTTTAAGGGCTCTGAATAAAAAAAAATATTTAGCGAAACCACAAAATGTGGGCCATATTCGGGAATGTGTAGCGTGTGAAAAAGCTATTTCAATGATTCTGAGGGGACATCCCATAAGACTATAACCCTTTCATAATGGGTTAAATAACATCGATATAGGGCTGATAAAAAACTCTCAAGTTTGTTCTGTCAATGGTAGGGCCGCGATGGCAAGGATGGCAAGATTGGACTTCGTGGATTCAAGGGATCCCGTGGAGAAACAGGAGCAAGAGGATCCGATGGAGTCCCCGGCATTTCTGGAGCTAGGGTATGTATCCAAGTTCTCAAAGTCTTTGAGCGAATGAAATAAAGTTAGACCTCCTTGTGTTCATATCATTCCTGCTAATCTTCACTTGGATTACTGGTGCAATATTCATCATAACATACATGTATTGCATTCAACTGAAACTATGCACAATATTTATTTTGATGTTCTTGTATGGTGCTGTTTTTGTTGACAAACTGAAAGTAGACAAAGCCCGTGATGGCAATATTTTACCACTCCTTTATTATATTCTTAGACCTGAGTTTAGCATAAAGTGATTTATTCTATTGGGTTAATTCATAATACAATGATTCAAACAAAAAGGTACTCATAAAACTTGAACGATAAGGTTACGATAAGGTGTACGATTACTTCAGTAAATAGAACAGAAACTCAAATTGAAACAGTACTAAGGAAATCTGTAGTTATTACTGCAGGTTTCTCTAATATTCATATTATAAACTGTTTGTGCGTTGGCAAAACGAACAAATAAAAGTAGGCTTCATACCAAGAGAAGGTGAAAATCCTCTTTAAAAAATCCCTTTTTTCCAACATTACTCTAAAAAGCCAAGAGGAAATTCAAAGAAAGTCCAGGTTACTTTTTTTTTCTTAAAAAAACAACGTATAGTACTACATAATTTTCATTGAATCTGTAATTGTTTCCCAACTTATAGATTAGATTATTGCACAGATGACATCCACTTTCATTTGCATCAAAATTATAAGCAATTGATCTTCAATACTTGTTCTCATCAGGGCGCACTTGGACCCGCTGGAGCTCAGGGAGAGCGCGGCCACCGTGGCAAGCTTGGAGCCCAAGGACCCGTTGGATCCGCCGGAGAAGATGGCTCCTCTGGTCCCCTTGTAAGTACATGTAGTCTGAGTCCTCTTTAACCCATAGCCTATGTGACTTAAAGAATTACGTAGTAAACGGGTAAACATTAATATTGTTAGATCATCATAAAGATAAAGTTGGGTTCTGGTCTTGCAATTACATTGTGAAAGCAACTTTCTCAAAGCATTTGGGAAAGGTTGATCATAATTATCTACGTAAGGAATGGTGTATACTGTGAGGTTTTGGAATCATCAATATGATAAGAAATTGACCCAAGCTCGCTAGAAAGCACAAACGTGTGGCATGAATGTTCGGCCCGAACACTTTGTCATATTTCGAATATGAGGGCTTTTTCGGAGCAATTATCCGATCTGACATAAAAAGGAATGAGAAATTTCACAAATCATTTTTCACCTTTCCAAGAACTCAACTTTCTCTTTAATCATGCATTTTAAAAAAACGATGCACATCTTATAAAGACATCCTTTCCAACTTTCCTCCTGCTATTCATTTACCTCCAAGAGTTTCAGAAATGGTAACTAGCACTAATAAACTCGAAGATGACTGAATTATTTTTGTTTCTTGAATGATAGACATCTACATAGATAATAACAGTCGTGGATAACTGAATGATTTCTGTTTCTGTTTCTACTTTTCTTTTTGTTGCAGGGCCCCCTTGGACCCGCTGGTCCTAAAGGAGAGTCCGGTTCAGCAGGTCCCGCGGTAATTATATCATAATCTTTGAAAGACATCATAACAATCATGTGTACCAAATCATTCTCTATATCAAGAATTTTAAACGTGCGAATGCAGCATTATATATATTTATTATATATTATATAAATAATATATAAATTATATAAATAAATATAATGATATTATCATTATCTTTTACATATAACTGGTAATAATACAAAATACTACCATTTCATTAGTACCCATCGGATGAAGTTCTAATAGTGTTTAATTTCGACTTTTGTCGTATTTTCTCATAGGGACACAAAGGACAATCTGGAAGGCCCGGAGCACCCGGCGCAGGCGGAAAAGCTGTAAGTACATTGTTATGTATCGTTATCAAGAAAATAATCCCTATAGACTGGATATCATAATAATAGGTGAATATCATGCCTTGAGCTCATCGATCATGTTTCCTGCAAAAATGGTTAGTGATGATTACGATTACTCCTACTGATTAAATTTAAATATGTCTTCAAGACAGTTCAGTAAGGCAAGACAAAATATACTCTAATTCTGTCCAAGTTACATTAAAAAAAAATCAACTTGGAATTTTCTTTTCATATTCTTGCTGCCCAAATGATGCTCATTGGGATTCATAGCCTGCTTTATTATCTACAAATGTGTGAAAGTCCAATTTCATGAACATCAACTCAATTAAAAACAGCGAAAATCATCGTTTTAAACATGATTAAGAAGTCCCCCCCCCCCAAAAAAAAAAACAACAACAACCGATCCACTATTCAGTTGAACCTCCCGGTAGTTTTTCTTGCAATGTGATTCCATTACTAGAAATATTAGCTCTAATTCTGATGTCTCTTTCTGCCTGTTTTAGGGAGGGACAGGACCACGTGGAGAGGAAGGATCTGATGGTGTTCGCGGTCTACCCGTAAGTCAAACATCTTAAGATTGTTATTGAATTCGGGTGAGGGTTTCTTGATTAAAAAACAGAAGCCAGTTACCCTCAGTTACACATTTGAATATCTCGATAATAAAATGAGAAGAACTATACTTTTCGGATTTAAAAAGATTTTATTGAGAGCGTGGATTTTATTTCATGATATGTTATATTAATGCTCACGTGACATGTTAACATGGTATAACAAATAACTACTTTACCAGGTCAAAATATATATCGTGCCGCCCTTTGAATGACGAAAAAAAAAGGAGAAAATAGAAAAAGAGAAAAAAATAGAAAGAGAGTAGAATAGGGAAATGAAGCTCCAACAGTGGTAATGTTCGAAAGTATCACAGCGTCTTGTTAAAAAGCATCTAATTTCAAAACATCCGATTGCATTGTGCTTTTGTATGCGCAACTGATCCTGTTTCGGCGCACAGTATGAAAGTTAAACATGGTAAAGGAAAGCATAACGAAAACTGAGCTTCCATTGCATGATTAACAACTTTCCTTTACTTTATTCAGGGAGTCAACGGAGCCAATGGAAAGAACGGAAAGGACGGACCTCGTGGACCCCCAGGACTTCGTGGAGCATATGTAAGTTGTGTTTTTTTTGCAATAATGTTATTTGTTATAGCACTTAAATAGATAAAGGCAGAACGTGCGTAAAACATAGTGCCATAAGTCTCTTATAACTAATCAATTTCTTTTCAGTCTATATGTTCAATAAAAGTTTATATTGGGAAGCTGCTCTTTTGCTGTGAGGATTTAAGTGTATATTTAAAATCACCTTTTCCCTTCACGTGTCTTAATCGTTTACATTGCAATTGTAACCAATTACGGGATTGAGTTTTTGCAAATCTTGAATATTATAGCCCGGTAAAAAAAACTATATTTGGATCCCATTAGTGAAAATTATGCAGTTAATAGATAAAACAAAGAGGTTTTTCATGACATAAAGCGATAAAAGAATAACAAATAAACAAAAGGGTACAATTCACATCCATGTTATTTTGATTGGAAACAAAATCTTGTGGCAATGAAAATATATAATGCCAAACCAGCCAGCATGCCAGAGTGCCTTTCAATCGCTTGTTTCTTTTTGTTTCCATTGTTAGGGTATGCGTGGAGAGCGTGGAATCGTTGGAACCGCTGGACAGCCTGGACCCCCTGGACCACCTGGACCTCCTGTAAGTATACCTGGATCTGTTTTGTATTACCCTGGTATCACAAAAGAAAAACGTTTGGTTGATGTGACGCCTCCAACAGTCCTCCTTGTTTGTTCACATTCAATCACCTTATAAACAGACAAATAATAGTTTGAATTTCCAACCTATATAGACTGTACATTAACGCAATCCTCAATAATGATCACATCATGATCACATTATTCTATAGGCCCAGGATTGCACTTTGCATCTTTATTTTTACCCTGCATCAAGCCAGAATGGATTTTGTTAGAATAGCAGTATTTCTGAGTTGAACCCGAAACTGTTCAATTACACACTTTTACTGCTATTATACATTTTATGATTTTAGGATGCAAGTTTAAAAGTTAATTTCTTTTAATGTATAAGGATTGGGGTTTTCAGGAACCAAAAGGATCCATGAGACTGGGACGATTTGAGTTTGTAGCTGATTCCCAATCAGTCCTAGGTTAAATTTTGGTTAGATTTATGCTAAGTGAGACGAAATGGGGATATATGACTAAAGAGAGAATATGATAGACATGATAGAAAGGCCTTAAATATTTTGATGTGCATTGTGTGTGCTCTCGTTGAGCTGATAGGAATCATTTTATCCTCTTAATCGTCATCTTCTTTTGCTTTCATTTGTAGGGTGAAGTTCAGTCAATGGTGAGTCATTTCATTTTCGTATATATTTTCTTCCTAAACATGAATAGAAAAATATGCTATGATAGGTATTTTAGAAATATGTATTAGGTATTTTGTCTGGATTCGTTAATGGAAAATGCCAGATGCTATCATGAATGTATGAACGCTTTCAGTCAGTCATTCTGGTCAAACTATTTAAGATATTTGTATCAGGATGTCAATTATATTAAGAAAAATCAATTATATCAGAGTAAGACCTTTGGAATCGCCTTTTGAATTAATTATTGAGTAATGTATTAAATCCAAACAACATTGTCTATGCTCTTCACACACCAGGGATTTGCCTTCCAGCCACCACAGCAACAGTCCAAGGGACCAAGCCAGTACTCTCATTACGTAAGTAATCCAAGGCGTCATGCGTGTAATACAAAAAAATCTGAACTTTTGAAATGGCACGTACAGCAAAATCCTCTATAAAACCAAGAAAATCAACACAGAGACATATGAAACTTACAAAAAAAGTACATGAAAATTGTTAATAGCTAAGATGTATTTCACACTGCATTTTTAAAATTTCATTTTGGGAATTTATTTTGAATCATTTATAATGTTAACACAACCACGAGCAATATTGACTTTTTACTAGCGCAAATATGGAGGGGGGCACGGCCGGTTGGTTATGCCCCCTAAATTCGCTACGGAGTACAGCTGAGTATGCTTGTGTTATTTCTTATCTACCAACAGATTTGAGTCAAATCAACTATCCGCTAAAATCGCAAAAAACAAAAAGCCCGGGGGTGGGGGAAAGGGCCTGTATGCCACCGAGGTCCGCCACTGAATACATTTAAGTAAGCTGGTTTTATTTCCTCATCTAACAACACAGTACCGTGATGAGATCCCCAAGACCGTTTCCCAACTGGACCGTAAGAAATTTGCGATGTACATTGCCAAGTTCCAGTACCAGATCCAAAACCTATACGCCCCCATCGGCAACAAGGAGCAGCCAGCACGTAGCTGCAAGGACCTCTTCAAATGCTTCCCTAATGCACCTGATGGTGAGAGTCGCAACAATAGGTCGCAACTTACTTATGAGTGTGTGTGCGTGGGTGTGATTGGGTTTTTACAAACTTGTATTAGTCAGATATGATTATATTTTACGTCTGGGACTGACCTTTGACGTCACCATCCGAAAGACGTGACTTGGTTTGGGGTCTGATCAGAGTCAGTTTGTAGGTGAAGACAGAGAGCTGACCTTATACCGGTGACAGTACCGCTAGACCATTTTACATCACCTCGTTATTTCCACCATAAAATTCCATATTTGAAATCAAAAAGAGGGAACACAAATCCTGAAAAAAAATCATTGATATTTATGGCATCACTAGATGATTGATTTTTCTATTCCCCTGGAAGCATGGATGAAAATTTTATACGGGATTTCTAAAATAAATGGTCAGAAATGAGGTCTTTAAGGTATTTAATATTATTATAACATATTTGTGCCTTTGTTTAGGTGATTACTGGATCGATTCTAACGAGGGTTCTATCAAGGATGCTTTCCCAGCTCATTGCATCAGGCACGGCGAGGATGGCAACCCAGAGACATGCATCCAACCCGATTCCGCCACCGTAAGTGTCTTCCTATTCTACTTTTAATTGTTCAGTTAACCCTTTCAGTACCGTGGACAGAAATGACAGTGCAAACATATCAATATACGTTGTACTGAAATTTATATGAAGTTGAACCTGGCTGGACTTGCTACCTTGATCACTTGATTATTTTTTTATTAAATCATTGTATTGACTGTAATTACTTTTTTACCACTTCTGATAAAAAATGTTGATATTGTCATGGTTCTAAATACCAGGACCAAGATGTGAAACAGTCATAAAGCTTGTGTTATCATTCTATAATATGAATATGCCGTCTTCTGAGGAGCAAAAGGACGATATTTGAACGAAGTTATGATGAATAAATAAATAAAATAGTCCGCTTGATCCCCCACTCTCCTACAGGATCATTCAATAATCTTTGCTACAAAAACTTTTGTTAAGGACAATTATGAGAACTATCCTAGAAATTTCGACAATAATTTAAAAATCCAACTTCAGGATTTCTTCATAAATGTGTATAAACGACAAATGGAGGTGTACTTTCCTTAACTTGTCTGTTGTTTGTGTTTGTTCTTAAGATCACCGGCGCAACATGGTACCGTGGCGACTCAGGCCATCTATACATCAGTAGGATGGAAGGACTCCAAAAGGTATGATGACATTATTAAAGCTGAAAAAAATATATAATGAGGATTCCACATATGTAAATAAAGTGATGTAATAATTGCTGAAGATTAATTTGGTAGTAATCAGATAAATCAGAGCACACACAAATTCCATGGTTAACCATAGGTTATAAATTGACGCCGAAGTATTGCTCACCAATTTGAATTAACTCAAAAATTACAAACAAAGGGAAGAAGGGGGGAATTAATGAAGAATACTTTATATGTGTATAATTGCTCTAAATGCTTAAAGTATAATGGAGATAAATTTTGAAATGTGAATAATCGCTCTAAAAATGTCCATACTTGTTTCAAGGAAGTGAATTCAAATAACAATAAACTCGAAGGTGTATAGATCATCAGTTATCTTTACAGACATTGATAGACTCGCTTTGATTTCTTTAAAAAAAGGATAAACAGTAACGCAGTCGTTCAGTAGAGTGGAATGGGACGTTCATTCATTGGCGTCACTGTCCTCATCGTCGTCATTATTATCATAATTATTTCAATTTACAGTTCACATACGGAGCCAGCGAAGTCCAGATGACCTTCCTGCGTCTGTTGTCCAACAGGGCACACCAGAATGTGACCTACCACTGTAAGAACTCTGTGGCTGTACGTGATGGACGAACTGGATCAACAGAGCAGGCTCTGAGACTCATGACAACATCAGATGTCGAGTTATCATACGATGCATCAAGCCAGGAGCAATACGAAGTTATTGAAGATGGATGCCAGGTAGGTTGACGTTTCCATGGAAACAAACCTTTGTGGTACAAGCGTACCCCCAAGCGGTACGGAGGGTTCCCACAAGCAGCCATGTTGGAGGACATAACATTAAAAGCCTGTGAACTGGACCATGACAACAATGGCTTTTCGTAGTCTGCCGTGGGAACCCTCTATTGCTTTGCTATCTAATGGTTTTCCTGCTACTGAAAAATTGTACGGCAATTTGAACATGAACTGTAATTTGATCAGGTTTGAGCAATACTGCATTGTTATTATTTTGGCATTCATTCATTCATATACTTATTCATTCATATCAGTGCCTTCATTTATCAATTCTTTCCTTCCTCGGGTCCAGAATTATTTTGCTGGGGGGCAAGGGTGGTGGGCGTGGTGTGTGGTGGGGGCACATGTATAATCATTTCGGACGGTTTGATGTCGGTTTCAAGATGTGACTTGGTCACTACATCGTTATGAAAATGCATTCTCTCAGGATAAAAACACGAATAATTTTATCCCCCTGCGGAAAACATGATAGTCTTGTATTTACTCCGGTCAACTCTTTTTCTCCCTTTTATACAGCTCCGAACGGTAAATTCCTTATATTTGCTACGATACATGGTTGAAATTCTTTTGATAGGAATTTGAAAAAAAGGCAAAAATTTTGTTCATCTATGTTTACAACCCATTTTTCTTTCTTTATCTCTCACAGGCTCGTTCAGCAGAATGGAGCCAAACTGTTATAAACTATTCCACCAGGAGAAACACTCGTCTTCCAATTGTTGATGTTGCTCCTTCAGATATCGGAAGAGAAGGTCAAGAATTTGGCATCACTCTGGGACCAGTTTGCTTTTCATAATTAAAAAGAACCGTCTTCTCCGTTTTATAAATTCTTGTGTGAAACCCCTTCCAAAGAAACCATGGAAACGAAATTTATAGAAATTATGATTTGTATGGCGATAGCGCCTCATTGCTACTGACAGCCTGACTTTTGGAAATGAACTTGTTTACATTAAGGAGATGATGGCCATTTTTGTTTAAATCTTCACAAACTGAAAGCAATACGAAATTTTGTAGGGAAGCTTCTTTTAAAAAAAATCATCTCCGGAACATGACGAATCATACATTCAATGGCTGTTCAGTAAGATTATATACCAGCAATATTAAAGTGCCTTCTGTGAATTACCTTGAAATGATCATCGACATTCTTAGCTATGTTTGAAAGAAAGTATGCCCCTATTGACACAACTTCTGACAAAGTACAAATACAAATATTTTGTCTCCCCGCATATATTTTTGTGTTTCATGTATGTGTGTGTGATCCAGAGTCATTCCTGTAGCAATTAGCCTAAAATCATTCCTTAATTTTTGTTCTCCACAATTTTCCTTTGATTTACGTAGTTATTAGGATACCATGATTACCATTTTGGTCTAGATTGCAGTGTCGAAGTAGATGAGAAACTATTACTCTAGATTTGAACATCCCCATCTGTTTGTCAAACCCAGGAATTAGATTTCCCTATACTTGCATGTATATACCAATGAGAAATGTAGGAAGTAGGTACTGGTCCCCCCTCTCCCCCCCTCTCCTTCTTCCATTCTGTGTTGTATTGTGTAGCCGCCCTTCGTGTCCCCTGAAATTATATCATATCTGCACAATTCACACCATTGCTTCCGGTTTGTTGATATTGTACATAGTATAGTGAAATTATCTCAATCGCAAGACTTATGGCCTTGACACAACAGGTGCATGCTGGGTAAATTAACCATAGCGCCAACATTTTGATGAAATACTGAGTTTGGCATGGAGCGTTGATATGAGAAAGACTTTAATTGTTTGCAATAACGAGACTAGTAATGTCAATGGTCATTTTGATGTAATAACACATAATATGAGAAAAAGAATTTATATATTATTGATGAATGTATAAAACAAGTTCAGAGCATCCCTACAAACATTCCGGTGTGTCGAGTCTTTATTTAGCGAAACTATTGCCATTTAAGTGTGTAGATACTATATAATAAATGAGAATGTGTATGACCTTTAAAGGTGCTGTTTAAATATTTTGAAGGGAAAAGGTAGGTGGTTCAGTGGTGTAGTACGGATTCACATGGGGAGAAGTAAAAGACAAGTAAAAAGGGTTCAGAAGTGGATATAGGGGAAAAGGATGAAGTAAAAGAGAGTGAGGGAGAGGGGACATAAATGAGAAAGAGAGAGGGAGAGAGATGGATGGAGGGAGGAAGATTAAGAAAGGTAAAGGCATTGAGAAAATGATTGAGAAAATGATTGAGAATGGGTGAGAAAACGAAATACATTAATGAGTATTATGACTACAATAACAAAGGTTATGCGGGTTGTAGTGTAGAAGTCATATACAGAGATGACAGTTGTGACAACCATTGGCGGATGCGGGGGGGGGGGGGGGGGACGGGCACTTCCGGCCCGTGCCCCCCCCCCTTTGGAATGAAAAGTATGCATTTTGACCATAGACGATCCACCATTTTCTCGATTGTGCCTCCCCTTTTAGAATGAATACCTTTTTTTTGGCTTGTCAGGGAATTATGGAGGGAAACTGGACCCCCATAACCCCCCCCCCCCCCCCACCCCACTGAGCGAAATTTTGAAGGTCTGGCGAAAAAAATTGTCCTTTATAACAGTGATATACAAATACAGTGTGTATTACAATTCTTGGAATAATAGACTTACAATGTCATATTGAATACATAGAATTATATTGAAATTATATAGAAATTTTCTTGCGCACAGTTCTATACTTTGAAATAGTGTTGTAGACTGGATTTAAAATTTGGGATTGTAAAAGAACTACGGGTATTTGATGGCAATTTGTTGTTTAATGAAGCTCGTCTGTAGTAGAATGTTCTTTTACGGTTATAACTTTTCGCTTTTGGGAGACTGAGGTTATATAGAACGAAGAAAATACATGTCTGATTTAATAGGAATAGGGAGTTTGATATATATAGGTACAAGGTTATTTAAAATTTTGAACATCATAACATACATATGTTAAGCTTCTTGACGGACACTCAATCTCTTCCCTTGAATATCTAGTACCACTATAGAAACATCTTCCTAATACGATCATAATACGGTCATTACCGAAAAGTCCAATCAAAAGTGAATAATCATTGTGTTCGAAAGCATCGTATTGAAGATAAAATCATATACCAATAAATCAATTAATCTGTAAGGCTTTAGGCTTTAGAATGAAAACCTTTTTTTTTGCTTGTCAGAGAATTATGGAGGGAAACTAGACCCCCATAACCCCCCCCCCCCCCACTGAGCGAATTTTGGAGATCTAGCGAAAAAGAATTCTGTCGACAACCAACCCCCCCCCCCCCCCCCCCCCACACTGAGCGAATTTTCGAGAAGCTGGCAAAACCAAAAAAAATACGGGTCTACCTTTTCTAAAAGTTGACAAACCTGCATTTGTGTGCCCCCCTTATACTAAATCCTGGATCCGCCCCTGCATTATATCATGAAAAGGGGCATTATGGGGAATGCACTTTACACGCCCCCAAAAGACAATAATATTTTCCATTACCCTTTTCTTAAAAAAGGGAATTTTAAAAAATATATTCCTGATATATAAAGTATAATACTGTAAATAAAATAATTACTCTACATGACTGCTAACTGTTTAAACATGTACTGTATAATAATATTTAAAAAAAAGAAAATTAAAAAAAAATGACATAATGAATTATAGATGTCATGGATATAGAGTAATGCAAACAATGTCATATTTCAATGTCAATTTGCAGAAAGTTTGTATTTGAGTTTATCGACATGATTCACCCTCATCAGAGTTACTCGCTGGTCGCTCGCCGGCAAGCTTGGCAAGTGGGGGCAAAAATCAAAATCTAGAATTAAGCAAAATCGATTATATGGAAAGGGAGCAAATGCATGTCAAATTATTGTTCAAACATACGGTATGATTCCATTTTATTAACGTAAGTAGTGGTAAAGAACTAAATAACCCTTATCTTGGTCGCGGAATTACCTGGAAGCGGGGCTTGATTCACAGTTGCAGCAATCCCTGCAAACAAAATGATATCATGTCGTAAGTCAACCGCATGAAAGCAAACAGGAGCTTTGCCTTTTTGACAAAATTAATTTGGGCTAGATGTCGCTCATCACTCGACAGTGCATGGACACCAACTTGAGATGCAAGCTCGAGATGGTTGCTGTGTATTTTATCTTGAACCTGACAGTAACCTAGGTTCAAGAATGTGGGAGGATAGATCAATCGGGTCACCTCGTTGGGTCACATCCAGGGTGATCTCCGAACAAGAAAAAATCTCATGAATTCCCCCTTTTTATGGATGACGTAGGCATTGGAAGACTATAAAAAACTAAGCAACTGTCGGTTTTCAGAATGTTGATGTCTGCATCTTTTGCCTTCGCTTGTACCTGGAGAAAATGGTGTGCCACAGGCATTGACCACAATCCTTACTGCCTTACTAGCTATAGCTGTTTGTAAGCATTTTAGTCAGCTGTTAGGGTTGGAAATTTCGTATATTCATTGGGATATTCTTTTAGGACAACATCTGACGACAATGGAATATTTTGAAAGATGCCGCCCGCCTAAGAAAGTTTTAACAAATAAACAAGGTGAGTAACGATTTAAAGGCAGTCTTATATATTTTAGCGATCCTCAGCAACAGTCATTTGGAGGCATGGCGTGACAGTCACGGTAATTAAGTATTTGTTAGGATCTGATATCCTTATTTTCCGAAACAGGATGATATGACTTTTAATATCACAGAGAAATGTGGAATAATAGCCATGATAGCACAAGAGAGCGGTGACGGTTATGCAGAAAGATATGAGATAAAGAACAAAATGATGGTCAGAAGAACTAGACGAGTAGAAGAGGAAATGTGAGCGGAGAAAGGTATAAACGATAGAACGTGGAGGGGGAAAACAGGGAGATTGAAACGCGAGTGAAATATGCAATCCAGAAGAGGCATAATTATGGTGAAAACCCCCCAGAACTTCAGAAGAATGAAGTTACATTATGTAGGAGAAGAAGATAATGATAGTGTATGACCCCCAAAAAATGAAGCGTTCTAGATAAATTAAGACACTTAAAAAAACTTATTATACAATATTATACAATATTTCGTGTCGTCATCATCAGCAAAACCGACAGGGAATAATCACATTATACCCATTTGTCCAAGTTACTAATTCTTTCACATTTATCTATAAAAATGCTCTCCATGGAAGCGTTCAAAACATGAAAAACAAGAGCTTTCATTGACAACTCACGTACCGAGCATACTCAAAATATTTTGCACGGTTATTGAAACGCTCAGGGCTTTACTTTAAAACTATCCTAATGCATATTAAACTTCCCATCGCAAAGTGTAATGTTCTTACGTTTTAGCTAAAACATTGTTTTAAAATGCCAAGACGTTTCGATTTAATCATTAACCTAATTTTATTATGCCAAAACATAGCAACAACCCAACGTTGTTGTTGCCGCAGATGTACATCGTTTCACACGAAAATAGCTAGACTTCACATCAGTATTGCAATGGTAGCAGAATGCATTATGATTTTAAATTCGAATTTAAAAAATGAGGTATATAGTATGAATCATATATTCAATACAAAATTTCATACACAATCACATATAAGGCCAAGCCCTACAATATGACGTTAAAACCTACCATGTCTTTGTTTACAGATTTTAAATCATGACAAAATCATAAAAAGAGGATTAATGGTTAGGAAGAGGTTCATCGTGGTGAAAGATGAAGACGAAAAGTTGATCAGTTGTCTCACGATGTGCAAACGAGGAAAGCTACGACGTTTCGACCGCTACTGCTAGTCTTCGTCTTCAAGATGATTAATGTTGTTTAATGGAATATCGTACTCAAGATCATAATATTACTTAAATGCAGTGCATACCATGGTATCATGTAAGCCTACACTTTCAATGCTTCTTGTGATAATACAGTGGTCATGGTGGTGATCTGACATTTCATCCGGCAACATTTGCTCTTAATATTTCCTGAAAGATAGGCCTACATGTATATAGGGCTTAGGTTGCCATTGGATTTTGAGTTTATGGTTTAGGGTTAGGTTTATGTCTAGAGTTTGGTCCGGGGTTGAAGTTAGGAGTTCGTCTAATGTACAGGGGTAAGGAAATGACCACTGGGCATTGTGTTCACTTGAATATAACGTTGTACAATTAATACAATACATGATGACCAATCTTTTCTTTATAGCGAGGACACTGCCATCTGCAGGTTTCGTTTTAATCAGATTGTGATCAATGAAGTGATGTACGGGGTGAACTGTGCTTTGTTCCATATTTTATTTGCTTGGCTCACTTGAAAGACTGCTGCGCTCAGCAAACATAGTTGAGTCCGATTTTTTACGCGTTGACTTTGCATTGAACTCGTAACCGGAGTAAATAAAAGTCAAGATATTGTAAAAGTTAATACCTCCGTTGCTCGGAAGACAAGTACACTTTGCAAATACACACAACAGAAGCAAACAAGAGCAAAAACAATCGGCAAATTTAGAGAGAAAAATCGGGAGTTCTCGGTAAACCAATACTCAATCCATCTCAAGTATCTTGTTTCGGTATTATTACATAGGTGACCAGGCAACACAAAACCACCAAAAAGTCGCACTGTGTGATTTTCGGTTAGACCTCAATAAAGGTGTTTTTGGTTGGCATGGTAAAAATTTAGTTTTGGGTATTTCCTGTTAAGAATATGTTTTTTCTGAGTAATTAAAAAATTTGGAGGCACCAAACAATCTAAAAGTGGTATCTATTTTTGACAGTTTTTAGTAGACTTACCACCATGGAAAAAATGATTAGACCAAGAATGGTTACTAATAGTGTTATTTTTGTGCTAACAAGGAAATAAAATATCATAAAAGCAAGGTATAAATGCTAGAATTTGGTATTTAATTAATGAAGGACAAAGACAAATAATTTTGTATGCATATTATAGTACCCTTATTACGGAAGTTTGGTCTAAAAATGTTTTCCAGGGCTGTATATTTGTCTTCTCTGGATTGTGTTGTTTTAGTTTTCTTTTTTATGACCCTGAATACTTGTCTCAATTTGATCTCCCATTACTTTAAAACAGAGAAGTTCTTTATTGATACTTGCCCACTATGATGGACAGGATAAGCCTGATTAGGATGCTAAGTTTTAGGACAATCTAATAATCCCTTTATAATAGAAATTTCTATCAAGTTTTAAATCCTCCTTTTGTCACCTACGCACAATTCCTCTCAAGTCAGAGTGTTTCAATATTCTGCAAACTGTAAAACCCTCATTTCTAAAAAGTGATATTCTGTGGGACTGGACATTCTGCTCTTTGTACAGTAGGTTAAGAACACCCAATGCTAATGATTTATATATCATTTTATACCCGAGTATCTCCTCTTTCAGAATCAGACCTTAAGTAAAAATTCATATCCTGCGACTTCTTGGTTGTTTTGTGGTGCCTGGTCATTGGGCCTAGCAGCCCTTCCTATTTTCATCATTGTCAAACTCGACATGCTGAAAACTATAGGCCGAGTAGACATGCATAAGACATATAGACATTATTAAAGTATGTGTAAGGATCGTTGTCTGAATCTGACTTTCATCTCCAAAAACTGATGAAGTATTTAAATTAAAGAACCATGATGAAAAGGAACGTAAAGACCGACCCCCACTAAAAAAAGCCCAGCAATGACACTGACGAAGGAAAGTAGCCAACGAATTAGAAGAAGATGCCATAATAAAGAGAGGAAAAATAAATTCGAGGATAAAAAAAAAATGGAGGGGAGGGGCGGGGGAGACAACATGACCATGATGACCCTATAGGATATAAAGTGCATTTAAGAATATAAGTCTACACGATTTATCATCATCATCGAAAGCTGTCCTTGTTTAACGCGATGTGTAATTGAACGGTCAAATTCTTCCTTTATTTCCTGTATAGGCCTACAAAGATTTATATAGCTTGATGGCAGAGCAGTGGTCAAAAGGAGGTGCCAGGTTCTAAACCAAGTTGATACACTAGTGCCCTTTGGTACGGCATAAACATGATAAATAGTCATTATCAAGTCCCCCGGACAGGATTTAAAATAAGCAGGATCTAAAGCACCTTCTTTCTTATAACTCAAGTGGAATAAATCATCGGCCAAACCAATCAAAAAGAAATAACTTTAGTACAAAAAACAATCAAAAGTAAATGACGGACTTTTTTACGGGGTCCGCTCGCTATTCGTAAGGACCGCTATTCAGAGAAAACCGCTATTCATTTAACACATGTTATCAATAGCGGTCCTTGTGAATAGTTATGAATAGTGGTCCTTATGAATGGAGGTCCTGATGAATAGCGAGCTTTTGTCCATGGTTTGCTCGCTATTTAGAAGGGCCTCTATTCATACAAAACCACTATTCATTTAGTCACGCGTTATGAATAGCAGTCCTTATGAATAAGTGGTCCTTCCTTATGAATAGTGGTCCTTATGACTAACGAGGTTACCCCCTTTTTACTACGTGCTGTAATACGCCTATTGTGTCGATGTTATTTGTTGTATAAATTTCCACTGATTCTGTATGCATTATTTATGATGTATAATTTCATGTTTCATGTTGTTTTTATTTGTTTTTTTTATATATACGATCATAATGTATGTAAAAATCCCATGCTAAATCTCCTTGATATTATTGATGGACGAATAAAATTGAATTGAATTGAACTGAATTAACGATGTACTCTTCTCGTCTCTATGAATCAAATATTACACATGTCACAAATGAATTCTTTTCATTGGTGCAATACCATTAACTTTATATCCTCCCAATTTCTGATGTCACGCAGTTACTTGTTTGATTAATATGTTAAGCGTGATAGCTAATGGAAGGCTGCTCGGTTCCTCCCATTGTCTCGTTGTTATGAATCCTCTGGTTCTCTAAACTGCATGGACACACAAACAAATCAAAGTCTGCGCCGTAACGATCGATAACTGCTCTTTGTGTGACCAGTCACAGTGGTACCGTCATCAGTGGCTATTCTGAAGCCTTTTTAGTATAGTGAATGAATAGCCTTGCAGATATTTCTTTGTTATAAGGATCCAGAAGGACCTATATCTATGACCAGTTGACCACTCGTTGTGGCGTTAAATAAGGTGCAAGGATGTTTGAAAGTCTTCATCTAAACATGTCTAAACTTGGTTCTGTAACGTGCATATGGACAAACTAATTAGATATTCATAAATATTTTGTTACGAGAGATATTGCCTTCCGCGGTAAGAAAAGTAAGTGTAAAAGTGTAACTGAAAGGGCGTCGTTTAGTACCGGTATCGTGTGTATGAATGCCAAATAGTTCGTTCCTTATAGCTGGTGCCCGTACGGCTGTGATTTATACAAAAATACTGAAGTGTGTAACATTTTCGAACACAATTTGCCTATACTATTTCCCTTTATACCTTGTTCAGATCTATGCAAAACCCAGTTTTCTCTGATTGTAATAACATTAGTTGCAAGTCTCTGTATAAAAGATTAATGGGGCAGTGATGGGTTTAGGCCGGGGGACTTTTGATATCAAAGTGTCCATTGTGCCCCCCTTTTGGAACTGATGACCTTTTTTGTCAGAGAATTTTGGACGAAAATATTCTGAGATTAATGTTGTGCCCCTCATTTACAGAATCGTGGATCCGCCCATGAGAAGGGGTCCAGAAGGATTAGTAGGTCTAAAGTTTCGCCTCTCGTATGCATGAGATCCAAGAGCCTATACCAATAGATCACAGTGCTCCCAACAAAATCTACGTCTGGAGGCAAATTCTGTTTTATTCGTGTTGATTCTCCTTACTTTGTTTTCTTTCGTCTTTTGTTTACAGTCATGGCCGAAGAAAGAAAGAAGTTCTTCAACCTGGTGAAGAGGCTTCACATATACTACCGTGACCAGCTGAGTGCGGCTCTTATTTCGGTCAATAAGTTCGAAAAGGGCAGCAAGTACTTCATCCGAGCTCTTCGGGTGATCTATCCCGTGTGTTATGATGATATCCCGGTGTTAACACTTAAGAACATTGAGGAGGAACTCAAACTCTACAGAGAGAAAAGTCCCGAGAATGACTCCGTCAATGATGACGTCTCTCCTGACATCGTAGGAACTCGACTCGAAACGATGACCATAAGTACCAGGACGTCGTCTTCTCGGAAGGAGGACGAAGCTACCAGCCAACACAAAGCGCATTGTCAAATGGTCGAAACTTTTTTGAAAAACGTTCACAACTTTCGTTTGTTTCGGCAACACGTCAAAATGAACATAATCGGGAAGCTTCAGAAATTACCGAGGAATGTTGTCGAGACAGATATGCAAAAGAGAACATTGGGTGAGCTAGAGGCTTTACTTGCTGCCTGGACTATCCTTTTAGACCGGAACAACAACCTAATCAGGCTTGTCCATCCGGAGGTCAGGGAGCAGGCTGAGAAGATGTTTGAAACCGAACAAGAGGTGGCGTACTATACGGGTATCATGAGCGTGCTGCCGAAACTCACTGATTTAGCCAATAAGATTGAGTTCGCCTTGACGAAATATGAAATGAGTGCGGATAGAATGTAACGATGCACAATATTTTGAACTTGGCAGCTGTAGATCCTTTACATTTTTAAAGATTTTATTAAAGCCCACATTTTTAATGATAAGGACATGGAACCGTTATCATGCAGAGCAAAATATTTTTTGGCAATGCCTTTACAATAATACTTGTTACACCATTTATGTTCCCTTGGATATAATGCCAATGTTTCGGGCTAATCTTAGTTTTTATATTTTTTGATCACCTGGAACGATGCATGATAATAAATTGTTCAAATTAATGTACGTATAATGAAAAATAATGTTCATATAAACGTGTCTGCTACATAATTTTCATGATAAAAGGATTTATCGATAGGAACGAAAGTAACGAAACGGATATACGCCCATGCTTTAGAAATCGTTGCACAACTAGTCTGAAACGTCACTGGAATTAGGATTTTGAGTGTTTACGAATATATAATTTATTTGAAATTAGTCCCATAGTTTAAATGGTATTTTTTATTTTAGATTTATCCATACCATGAGGCAAATACAATTCTAGTTGTCGGTATTAAGCTTTGGCGATATTTGTCTACTAAATCCTCTTTAAATTCGCCCTTTCTTCTCTTTATACTTTTCATTTTTTTTACTGTTATACAGACCGCTGAAGATCATATAAGGTACCAAAGAATAGTTAGCCGGCAAAAAGTATTAATTTCTTATGTCGAATGATAACGCTAGTTCATAGACCATAATTGAATTAGGTTAATAATTCGCCTTTGAATTACCTGCACCCGTCAGCAGAGGAAAAAGAGAACCAGGCTATTACTTACGCCTCGTGCTGAAAATATACTTGGCATGCATTTCGAACAAAATGGTATAAATAACTGATTATCAACAGATAGAATGTGCAAGGGTAATTTGTATCATTGGCTGGTAATCCTTAAATAACAACCTACTCCAGTCTTTGAAACTATAATTAAGTAATTGAGTTTATATTCAACTGAGTTGTGGTGCTCAAAGTGTCAACCTTTTGGTCCCGTTTAATTGACTATAATTTGTAACTGAAAGAATAAAATTATATCATTATGAAAGCGATTTCTCTTTTTCATTTTATGACTCAGTAATTGATTTAGTTTATATATTTTGTATCACTTGGGGGGGGGGGGGGGTAAAGAAATTGGAACTTTTGCGCCTAGTAAATGTGGGTATCATAATGATAACCTTGTATAACTTTCATGGATTCTGGCCATTTTTTTCCTTCAAAATGGATTGTGTATATCCTTTATTTATTTGCTGCGATCTCCAATGCTGAAATAAAATCATTCATCATCTCCAAGACACTTCATCATGAAAGATGGCGCCCTTCTCTTTTAGCAAGTGCAGTCATTGGGGTTCCAAGTTGAGCGCAAAAATAATGTTCCTGAATCTGGTTCATGGAAAAGTTATTGAGGATGAGGTTGAGTGAAGGAAAGATTGAAAAGAAATAAAGAGAGAGAGAGAGAGAGAGGGGGGGAGGGAAAGAAAGAGAGAGAGAGAGAGGGGGGGGGGAGGGAAAGAAAGAGAGAGAGAGAGAGAGAGAGAGAGGGGGAGAATAAGATAGATTGATAAAGAGATGGGACGGGGAATAGGGAGAGAGAGAGAGAGAGAGAGAGAGAGAGAGAGGGTAGAAATAGGTGGGTAAGCAATATATACCACCTTTTATGTGTTAATACCACTGTGATCTCTAACGCATTGTCATAAATAGGCGAAGCTGTTCAATTGTAATTAGATAAGATGTGTCTGACAGTGAATCAGAGAATTGCAGGTTCAAGCATGTCAAGTGCATGTGAGTTCTTTCCAAAGAGACGTGGGCATTTTACAGTGAAAGAAAGAAAGAAAAAACCTCTTTAAAATATGCTCAACATGCTCAAGGAGTTCTGGAGACCTGAAGAATATGAGGGGGCACACAAGTCTTTCGAGGTGGATGAAATGCGGGGAGAACACGATCGTCGATGGGATGGGTCAATTTGTCCTCTCCAAATGTTACCTTCCCCGCCCCTCACCTATGTTCTTTTTTTTTTAAAACTATTTAAGAAGGCACATGCGCCATGCCCCCTGTAGCTACGCATCTGAACCTAGACAAGTATAACAACACTACAGTGTGATCCTTTATGTGTCTTGAGGCCTTCCAGGTCGAAAATAAATTAACCATGAACAATTTAAAAGCGATATATGATACATGATAAATGGCAAATTGCCGACACATTCATATCCATTTTCAACCAAATCATCATTGATCTTGTTATCTATGATGCTGATATTCCAAATCAGTAATTGATTATTCGATTTCCATTGTACGTAACGGCAAAACAATATATATCTGATGCAAGGCTATACAAATAAACTTATTGGTGACATCGACAAATCCAATTGTAATCACAAAGATCATTTGATAACAAAACCTTGTAATTACCACATTATTGTATAGCTATCTCCTCGACCATGGCCCTCGACCTTACCCCAAGCCACGCCACCATCATGTAAATAGTGATAATTCATTACGTAATAGTATAAATGTTTGATATAAAAGTAAATCAGTCGTTCTATATCAGTTCAGTATTCTACTGATGTTCCAGTATAATCGGAAAGTTATTTTCATCTTCCCATCTGTACCTCTTACCGTCATGGAAATATTATGCAGTATTTTAGGCATCATTTGCACATTATGTCTTCTAACCACCATAACCATAGCCGGTGTAGCGGCAAATACGGTTCTCCGGAAGATACCGTATCCGCCGGCGGATATCGTTCCTAACGGCAGATATCGTTCTACCTCGGAACCATATCTGCCGGGTTTGACGTTTGCAGATTTGGTTCCCCGGCGGATTTGGTTCCACGGCGCTGCAGATAAGGTGTATTGTATATTGGCAGATTTGTACGAGACACTCTCGTGTCTAATTGGTGGCACTGGCGAAAATGAATGAATGAATAGTTAGGTTTTAAGACGTGTATTAATCAGATATGATTATTTACGTCTGTGTGGACTGACCTTTAACGTCACCATCCGAAAGACGTGACCGGGGCTCGAACCTGCACCCCAAGTCAATTTGTAACTGCCCCGTCAGCTTGGTTTACAGGCGCACGCCACAACGCCCAGTTGTAAATCCTGGGGGATATATTTACGGATGGACCCATTATGGTCATTTTTAACCAAGAGTGGATCCAGCTTTCGCCATGGGGGGGGGGGGGGGGGGGGGGGGGGGGGGAGGGGGGGTACACATTTCCTTTCATTCGATGTGTAACTAAGATATGTCAGATTTGGTTTTGGCTGGCACGTAGGGGCACGTGCATTCCTGGATACGCTACCAATTAAAATAAGATAATCTGGGATACGCCACTTTTAATTCAATCTTTATATTTATATAAGGAATTGCTCGCACACAATCTCATTTTATTAAAGCCTTTTCTGTCTTGACATTTAATAGAAGAAGGCTAAAAAAATTACATTACAGGTCTATAATCCCTATAATTTCCATAAATCATATCAAATGAAATATTCCGATTTAATAGAAAAATAAAGATGGCATTTTATTATTTTTAAAATAACTTTTCTCGACATTCCCGTCGGATATCGCAGTGTTTGCTCATATAGAGCTTAATATCAGGGAACATGCTTGGACCCCCCCCCATCACATAAACATTAATAGAAATTTCAGAGCAAATAACTTTAACAAAATACAAACATCTAGTCCTGAAGGGACAATATCAAGATTATGCCCTTTAGTTACGGCTTTACCAAAAGCGATGTCCAGAAAAAGAATAAAAAATAAAGAAAATAAAAAATACAAACATCTTGATTACGACTATAACCTTTCCCTCTGGGCGCGGCCGATGGACGTGTATGTACCACACTATATACGCGTGCTTTATTTCGGGACTGAGCCCTCTTCGAATTTAAACTCTTTGGTACTACGTACAGAGAAACGATAGCAAGAACGATATCTGCCAAAGAGAAATAGGTACGGTATATGCCGGGGTTGGAACACGATCCGCCAGCAGATAGTGTTCTTGGCCGTTTTTAGAACGGTATCTGCCGATCCCCGTATCTGCCGCTACACCGGCCCCGTCGTGCAGACAACCAGTGGACCTGTTGAAGGTATGCTGTAATTATAGAAAGAGCATCAAGTTTTAAACTCAAGTTGATATAATTGTGCTGACTCGATGTGAGTGTGACTCGATCTGAAAAAAAGGAATAGTGATAATAATAATGATGATGGTGATGCTATTGCTGCTGATATTTTCATGATTACTATCATCATTATGATGCTGCTGATGCTGATGACGATGTTGATAGTGATAGTGTTGTACATGATCATAATAACAACATAAAAATAACAATTATTTTGAAAAGCATTTGCCTTTTCATTTATTGAGTAAAATGTACAATTAAAGAAAGAAAGATCCAGATATGAAAATTGGTGGCCCCTTGAGCATTTTGGAAATATTTCTAACCCCATAAAAAAATTGCCTCCGATAATCTGATAATCCTGTTTCCGCCTGTGCATAGATATTTCAGAAGTGGTACCAACATCTTCTAGTCTCATCGTAAACCAAAATATGTTTATTTCCAAATAAATGTAATTTCGAGCATTATTTTTTCCTATCAGGCTGCACCGATCACTTAACGGAAAGAGTCTACCTGCGCGTCGATCGCGACATCAATGTCTATCTCGGCGTCCCGTTCGCCGAACCGCCCACGGGCCGACTTCTCTTCGCTAACCCCGAGGAGAAGAAACCATATGAGGGGGTATGGAACCCAACATACTTCAGACCGATCTGTCCCCAAATCCTTCACGGGAGACAGTCGGGGAAGGACGAGGACTGTTTGTACCTCAACGTTTACGTGCCTCAACCGGTGGTAAATTTGAAAACATTATTTTCTCACAAAATCATTCATTTGCCTGGTAGTCATTATAATATTCTGGAAATTGAATTCCCCTTAAAATAATAAATGTGGTTTATAGATAAATTTTCAAGCGGATCAATGTCGTTTTGAACTATTCATCAATTCATAATGCTGACCTAAAACGAATATGAAAATCATATTTAATATGGATTCCAAATATTTTTGTTAACAGCAATTTACGTTCAAAACTATTTTAGGTGTTTTGGTTTGTTTGAAACGAAATATGTTGTAAAAACAGTACAATGGAGTTTACAAATGTGTTTAGTAGGTTTATAATATGAAATTATTTATGAACATTGTGAAGAGGCGAGAACAATACTGGTTTAAACAATAATGTCCAACATAATCTCACTACGCTTCACTTGCCATCGTCAAATAAATTTGTATGTTAATTCTGCATCTGAAAATAATTTCAGACAAAAGGAACATGTTGGTTAATTCTTATCAAGCTCGCAAACTGTTTTGCTGACATACTGTTTCCTGACCCTGTAACGAAGATTCACCAAAACACTACTATCTGATAAGTTTGACAACAAATTTTGCTGAAGTGGGCAATATAGCCTCTTGGTAAACAGTGAGAATAAATACTACTGATTAAAAAACAGATCATGAGATCTCAGGCGAAACAAACTATGCCAGACCAACCAGTTCTGTATCCGTAATACTCCCGTCGAATCTATCTCACTGGATACCAATCTGAAGAAGAAGAACAAAAAAGAAAAGATTTGTTGATGGGTCGTACTTCATTATATTTATATTCCTGAAGGAAAAATAAAAAGGCCGAGCTACTGAGGACAACATAACTCTTTATTCTACAATTAACATATTAAAATATGTTAATTATAGAATGTAAGAAAAACTGGAAATTTATCAGCATGCACTCTATATTATTAGTTAAAGTGTTACCAAGGAGTTGCAAGTCTTAATCTTCCATTTTGACTAACTGATCACTCCTCGGCCATTTTACATGGTGATTTTAACATTTTAGTTTTTAGAGTATGGCGTAGCGTGGGTCCAGCCATTGAGGGGGCACTGGTGTCGGAAGTGAAGGGGGGGGGGGGGGTATTGGTTTTATAAGGTGGACACAGTACAAGCTATCAAACCATCCGAGCTGGGGAAGGGCAATGGGTCTTAACATTTTCTTGTCATAATTATTCCCAATTTCGTGGGCCATTCAATTGGGAAAATGTGATCTCAAATTCCCGTAGCTATACGCCAATAGCAATTATCTCTAATAATATCTTGCAGTAAAGAAGTAATGTACTACAACACACATTTGAAATTAGAAGGACTCATTCTAATTTATATGATCTCTCTCTCTTTCACTCACTCTCTCTCTCTCTCCTATTTTCTCCCTTTCTTTTATTCTATATTTTTTTTTACCCATCAAGACTGTTCCAAAGCCCGTAATGGTTTCGATTGAACTATTCTAAAAAAAACCAAACAAACAAACAACAACCCCAAAAAAAAAAACGTTTGAGAAGCCCTATCATTTCATATGACATTATTATAACCCATACGTGTATAATGATGAGTAACCATGGTAACAAAATGTAAAACAAAAATATATTATTTGTTTGTACAGTTGCAAGTAGTAACATATCAGCAAAAGGAAATAGCATACTGTCCGCTGTATATTCTAAAATTGTATACCTGAGTCGGGGGGGGGGGGGGGGGACGAGGGCTGCAGTTCCCTGAGTAACTTGAAATTACCAGTATACCTCACATTAGGACAATAAGACAGTTTATTTATTTTTTTAATCTAATACATTTTCCTTCTTCACTGCAATAAAATTTCAAAGTTTAGGAACTGAAAAATTGATATTCAGGCAAGCGATTTTAGCCCCAGAGCAAAAGTGTGCATACTTCTCCGCTCGGGTAATTGATGGCGTTTTCCTCCCAGACCACCCCGAGGTCATCGTCGAAACGGGCCAGTTTAAAAGGGCCAATATCATTATCGGAACGAACCATGATGAGGGCACGGCCTGGGCCTTGTCCACCTTCCCCCGACATATCAACAGCAACGAGAAACCACTCATGGATCGCGATTTGTACGACGTGTGGCATGGAAGATACACGTACGGGTTTACGAATGACGTCATTTTGAAGTCGATAGATCAGGAGTATCTCGAATGGAAAGAGGTGGATAACCCGGAAGCGGACTATCTTGATGCTTTTGTTGCTGAGGTAACTATCTTTGGGGCATATTTTCCAATTTCCATAATGCGAGCCTGGTCGTGAAATGGCAGAATCATATAGAATGAGAATCATCATTGATCAATCACAATTTTACAATAACCCAACATGTAATTGTGGAAAATTACAAATATTCAATTAACTTTTACATTGAAATGTGATAATCATCATCAATACCTCCACCAGCACCAGCACAACCCTCATCATCATAATCATCATTATCACCATCCTTGTCGTCATCGTCGTCATCGTCAGCATCCCAATTATTACACTCGTTAAGGTCGTCATCTTCATCCTCGTCATCGTCGTCAACAACATCACCGTCAATTCGACGTAACATGAATTCATTTCACTGTCAAATGCTCAATTTTGAAGGTTGGTTATAGAAAGCAGTAGAATAAATTACAAGGAAAAATAACATACTTGTGTGTACTCTGTGTAAAGATCACAGACCAGACCTTCGTAGCACCAGCCGACAAACTCAGTCGTGCCTACGTGAAACAAAGTGGCGGCGATGTCTACCACTATCACATGACACACATCCCATCTACATCCATATACGAGATCACTTCGAGGGACATCGGACGGGGATGGCTTGGCGTTACACACGGGGAGGACTTCCATTTCGTCTTCGGATGGTCGTTCATACCCGACATCAGCGATGGCCGTCCGGAGCTGCCCCCGGCGGAGAAGACCTTTACGGCGGACGTCATGAGTTACTGGATCAACTTTGCGAAGACTGGGTATGACTCACGTCAATAGCGTAGGCAGATGGAGCAAGGTGGGATCGGGGGGGGGGGGGGGGGGGAGCAGTGGCAACTGGTCCTTATAATTTATCAAACATTCCTTTCTAAAGATCGGCAATTTGCTTTTCAGAGATTTGGGATGCATATAATTCCGGAAATACGAAACCATTAAAAAAAAAACGATTTAAGCGGCCCCGAAAAGCATGAATGGAGGCCATAGGATAATTCCCCTTCCCCTTAAAAAAAAGACAAAGAAGAAAAAACTGGTTAATGATGAATATTGATGTACTCATGACCTGATGAAAATGGTGTGATTTGCGAGAAATTCTAGGATAGAACCGAGGCCTGATTGAAAGTTTATAACATACTTTATTTTTTCATCCTTCGTTCCCACCCATCCCCATCCCCTCCAGGAACCCAAATTCCTCAGGGAAACCCTATTGGTCTAAATTCACTCTTCCTCATATGGAATACTTAAAGCTCGCACCAGGTTTCCCTTCAGACCGAGCTCTCCAAGCAGACACCTGTAACTTCTGGAACTCCTATATCCCAGCTTTGGTCAAGGTTTCGGGTAAGATTTGTCATTTATCGCAGTGGCGGATCCAGATTCCCTTGCAGGGTGGGGGCAAAGTCCGAAAAAATTCTGACAAGCAAAGAAAATGCTTATAAATGTTTTGGGTCAGATATTGTTACCAGGTGAGAGGGGGCACAAGAATACAATTTTGCCCATAGTTTTCTTTTGTGTAGTTAAGAAATGCATTTTTTTTTTGCCTCGGTGCCCCTAGCCCCTCTGGATACGCTAATTAATATATTACGCAATGTTTCCTTTAAAAAACATAACGAATTGAATTAATCACGGTTTCACTTCCCGTTCCTCAATTGAAAGTAACTACACAACGGACTAGAAATCTGGACGCCTCAGACGAGCTGTAGGATCTAGTATATACTAGACGAAGCGCATGAACCAAGTCGCAATAAACTCATGTAGCACAAGAAGGCAAAGCCCTCTACTGATAAGAAATGGCTCTAAGAATTTTTCGTAGCGCGATGACTTCCTCGTCACATCGATATCATCGACCACACCGCAGTTCATGGTCGACCTACAGCTGGACAATAGAAAATATTGGACGGTCTCATCCTCAACAATGGTGGGAGGAAAGATGCACTTAAACAAGCTTGATTTTAGGAATCGAAACACTGTAGGCTACACCATGTTTTTTTTTAATTAATTGAATATAAATATAACTTACAACAGTTGTCATATTTTACGAACAACTGAGAGATTCCATCAAAAACGTTTTCCGTTTGTTATCAGTTTTTACAACATCATCAATGCAGTGTATATTTAGCGTACCGTATATTATTATGCTTGCTTCTCAGCATCGCTGTGAGATAGTAATTTTAATGATTATTGCAATATAGTTATGAATTTTATATTCTTAATGTACATATTATTTTTGGATTGTTATTGCTTAGGCATGATAAACAAAGCATGTCGAAGTGTTGAAAAGCTTAATGCCACCACAAAAAAGTCTCATTGGTGTGTGATATTCAGTTAGAGCTCAATAAAGATGTTTTTGATCAGCATGGTCTGTTGCGAATCTATGCTACGAATCTTATGCATATTTTATTAAAAAGATCAAGGTAATTTTCTAGATTGTTTTGAGTAATTTTGTTAATTTATGTGGTGATTATGACTTTGATTTTGGTGTGAGACTGCATGAGTTATGTGACACCCCACACCATGACAGGTCAGATATCATTTTTTTGTATTTCCTGAAAGAGTATTCATACTTAATTTGTACGCCAAGTTTTCGGACAATCTGATAATCTCTTAATAGAAATTTCTATTGAGTTTTAATTCTCCTTTTGTTAGTTTTGCTTAATACCTGTCGAGTCAAAGCCCTTCGATGGACTGCAAACCCTTATTTCTCATAAGTAACACTCTATGGGACTGGGCATTCTACTCTTTCTTCAATGGGCTAGGAACATACATGAGTTATTTATCATTTTAAAGCTGAGAATCTCCTCTTATTTATTTATTTATTTATTTATTTCTGATATTTATACAGGGTGACTCATTATCACCAATATTGGTGGTCTTCCATGAGGCCCTGATAGCAATAGTAAGTAACAATAATAGCCAACAAAATCATGAAAATAAACTCATAACCAAAAAATAAATAAGAACATACATAAATATACATATACATGTATATACAAAGAATATGGTATCCTCGTAATCAACATTGGTTTTACGAAAATGTTGAAATTGTTGCACATTCCTATCATCTTAATTCATAATGTATAGACGGTGATATTTTCTAAAATATGTTGAAAAATAACCATTTATAATGTTATTTTGAAATGGCATTGTATATTTTTGAAAGTACATACAAGAAGTATAAAGACTACTTTAGCTCAGTATAGAAACAAAATTGTTATATACATAAATTTACAAAACATATTATAGGGTAGTATACTCCTTCAAAGATTACACAATGATTGCATGTGATATAGTATAGCAATCGAATGTACAGTGTCTCTTATGAAACAATAAAATGCAAATTATTTATTATTGATTATAAATGATATGAAATCATTCATACATAAAGCATTATGTAATCGTAAATTTTTGGGCAAAGAAGCAAATCATCAAACATATTTTGCAAATCAGGGCAACAAAAAATGACATATTTCGGTGTGATTCTTCACCTAACACATATATATAACACATATTGTGATTCTTCACCTAACACATATTCTTCACCTTAAAACATATTAAGGTGTGATTCTTTCGGAATCACACCTTAAATAAAAATATGTGGCGACTTTTTTGTGGTTTTGTGGTGCCTGGTCATTTTTTTTCTTTGTGGTTCTTATAGTTATAGGGAAAAAGTCATTGGGAGAAAATGTATGTGTCGTTGATGATTTGACAAGTGATGACCCCCAGATTAATTACTGGTCTCGAACATTAGTCTTAGCATAAGAAGTCCCGTATGGTCTAGTGGTTAGGATCCCGCGCTCTCACCGCCGTGGCCCCGGTTCGATTCCCGGTGCGGGAAATTCACAATACTTTTTTTAAGCACACAATCTACTTGATTTAAAGGAGAATTAACCCCTGATTACAAATTTACTTATATTGGAAGGTGTAATATATTCCTTCTTATTGGCCTAAATCATTTTCTAATAAGATATCAGAAAAGGGTATAAATAAAGATATTCCAACACCCGGTATCGTCTCCTACTCATTTACATGGGGGCTGGCCAACTCGGCTCCAGTTGGGTAATAACATGGCACATATTCCTTTGTTGCAAGCTTACATAACAAAAGAATATACGCCATGTTGCTACCCAACTAAAACCGAGTTGGCCAGACCCTCTCTATATACGGCACTGTGTTGAGATGATACTTCATAAATGATTTGGGCAACACCACTGAACTCTGGAGTTCAGTGGTGTAGGTGAATACTTTTTATTAAAGTGAATACTTTTTTTAAGCACACAGTCTACTGGGAGAACCCAGAAGAAGAAGAACTCTCTACAATTATCCATTTACTTTGTTATTGTTTTTGTCGCTTGTAATTTAGAAAGAAGAAGAATAAGAAGAACTGTCTACAAGAACTATCTACAATTATGCATTTATCTTGTTGTTATTTCTTGTGTCGCTTGTAATTTAGATGGCGCTCTTCAATCTGTTGAGATGATACTTCATAAATGATTTGGGCTACACCACTGAACTCTGGAGTTCAGTGGGCTCCAATCGACGATAGACGATAGATCGCAGTTTAGGGTCTAGGTGAATAAATGTCTTGCACGTATTAGTATTATTTTTAAAAAAATCCCGTATGGTCTAGTGGTTAGGATCCGGCGCTCTCACCGCCGTGGTCCCGGTTCGATTCCCGGTGCGGGAAATTCACAATACTTTTTTTAAGCACACAGTCTACTTGATTTAAGATGCACTTGCTTCAAGGTTGAAGGAGGCAGGACAACGCAGAAGAAGAAGAAGAAGAACTCTCTACAATTATTCATTTACTTTGTTATTGTTTTTGTCGCTTGTAATTTAGAAAGAAGAAGAATAAGAAGAACTGTCTACAAGAACTATCTACAATTATGCATTTATTTTGTTGTTATTTTTTGTGTCGCTTGTAATACGGACGGCGCTCTTCAATCTGTTGAGATGATACTTCATAAATGATTTTGGCTACACAACTGAACTTTAGAGTTTAGTGGGCTACACGGGAGGACAGACGATAGATCGCAGTTTAAGATGCACTTACTTCAGGGTTGAAGGAGGCAGGAGAACCCAGAAGAAGAAGAACTATCTACAAGTTTTCATTCATTTTGTTGTTATTGTTTTTGTTTCTTGTAATTTAAAAAGAAGAAGAAGAAGAAGAACTATCTACAAGAACTATCTACAATTATGCATTTATTTTGTTGTTATTGTTTGTGTCGCTTGTAATTTAGATGGCGCTCTTCAATCTGTTGAGATGATACTTCATAAATGATTTGGGCTACACCACTGAACTCTGGAGTTCAGTGGGCGACACGCGACGACAGACGATAGATCGCAGTTTAAGGTCAAGGTGAATAAATGTCTTACACGTCTTAATATAAGAAATCCCGTATGGTCTAGTGGTTAGGATCCGGCGCTCTCACCGCCGTGGCCCGGGTTCGATTCCCGGTGCGGGAAATTCACAATACTTTTTTAAGCACACAGTCTACTTGATTTAAGATGCACTTACTTCAAGGTTGAAGGAGGCAGGAGAACCCAGAAGAAGAAGAACTATCTACAATTATTCATTTATTTTGTTATTGTTTTTGTCCCTTGTAATTTAGAAAGAAGAAGAAGAAGAAGAACTATCTACAATTATGCATTTATCTTGTTGTTATTTCTTGTGTCGCTTGTAATTTAGATGGCGCTCTTCAATCTGTTGAGATGATACTTCATAAATGATTTTGGCTACACGACTGAACTTTAGAGTTTAGTGGGCTACACGGGAGGACAGACGATAGATCGCAGTTTAAGATGCACTTACTTCAGGGTTGAAGGAGGCAGGACAACCCAGAAAAAGAAGAAGAACTCTCTACAATTATACATTTACTTTGTTGTTATTGATTTTGTTGCTTGTGATTTAGAAAGAAGAAGAAGAAGAATAACTGTCTACAAGAACTATCTACAATTATGCATTTATTTTGTTGTTATTTCTTGTGTCGCTTGTAATTTAGATGGCGCTCTTCAATCTGTTGAGATGATACTTCATAAATGATTTGGGCTACGCCACTGAACTCTGGAGTTCAGTGGGCTATACGCGACGACAGACGATAGATGGCATATTATGGTCTAGGTGAATAAATGTCTTACACGTATTAGTATATAAGAAATCCCGTATGGTCTAGTGGTTAGGATCCGGCGCTCTCACCGCCGTGGCCCGGGTTCGATTCCCGGTGCGGGAAATTCACAATACTTTTTTTTAAGCACACAGTCTACTTGATTTAAGATGCACTTACTTCAAGGTTGAAGGAGGCAGGAGAACCCAGAAGAAGAAGAACTATCTACAATTATTCATTTATTTTGTTATTGTTTTTGTCCCTTGTAATTTAGAAAGAAGAAGAAGAAGAAGAACTATCTACAAGAACTATCTACAATTATGCATTTATCTTGTTGTTATTTCTTGTGTCGCTTGTAATTTAGATGGCGCTCTTCAATCTGTTGAGATGATACTTCATAAATGATTTGGGCTACACCACTGAACTCTGGCGTTCAGTGGGCTCCAATCGACGACAGACGATAGATCGCAGTTTAAGGTCAAGGTGAATAAATGTCTTACACGTCTTGATATAAGAAATCCCGTATGGTCTAGTGGTTAGGATCCGGCGCTCTCACCGCCGTGGCCCGGGTTCGATTCCCGGTGCGGGAAATTCACAATACTTTTTTAAGCACACAGTCTACTTGATTTAAGATGCACTTACTTCAAGGTTGAAGGAGGCAGGAGAACCCAGAAGAAGAAGAACTATCTACAATTATTCATTTACTTTGTTGTTATTGTTTTTGTTGCTTGTAATTTAGAAAGAAGAAGAAGAAGAATAACTGTCTACAAGAACTATCTACAATTATGCATTTATTTTGTTGTTATTTTCAATCTGTTGAGATGATACTTCATAAATGATTTGGGCTACACCACTGAACTTTGGAGTTCAGTGGGCTCCAAGCGACGACAGACGATAGATCGCATTTTTAGGTCTAGGTGAATAAATGTCTTACACGTCTTACTATAAGAAATCCCGTATGGTCTAGTGGTTAGGATCCGGCGCTCTCACCGCCGTGGCCCGGGTTCGATTCCCGGTGCGGGAAATTCACAATACTTTTTTTTAAGCACACAGTCTACGTGATTTAAGAGGAACCAGAAGAAGAAGAAGAAGAAGAAGAACTATCTATAATTATTCATTTATTTTGTTGTTATTGTTTGTGTCGCTTGTAATACGGACGGCGCTCTTCAATCTGTTGAGATGATACTTCATAAATGATTTTGGCTACACGACTGAACTTTAGAGTTTAGTGGGCTACACGGGAGGACAGACGATAGATCGCAGTTTAAGATGCACTTACTTCAGGGTTGAAGGAGGCAGGACAACCCAGAAAAAGAAGAAGAACTCTCTACAATTATTCATTTATTTTGTTGTTATTGTTTTTGTTGCTTGTAATTTAGAAAGAAGAAGAAGAAGAATAACTGTCTACAAGAACTATCTACAATTATGCATTTATTTTGTTGTTATTTTTTGTGTCGCTTGTAATTTAGATGGTGCTCTTCAGTCTGTTGAGATGATACTTCATAAATGATTTTGGCTAAACAACTGAACTTTAGAGTTTAGTGGGCTACACGGGAGGACAGACGATAGATCGCAGTTTAAGATGCACTTACTTCAGGGTTGAAGGAGGCAGGACAACCCAGAAGAAGAAGAAGAACTCTCTACAATTATACATTTACTTTGTTGTTATTGTTTTTGTTGCTTGTAATTTAGAAAGAAGAAGAAGAAGAATAACTGTCTACAAGAACTATCTACAATTATGCATTTATTTTGTTGTTATTTTCAATCTGTTGAGATGATACTTCATAAATGATTTGGGCTACACCACTGAACTTTGGAGTTCAGTGGGCTCCAAGCGACGACAGACGATAGATCGCATTTTAAGCTCTAGGTGAATAAATGTCTTACACGTCTTAATATAAGAAATCCCGTATGGTCTAGTGGTTAGGATCCGGCGCTCTCACCGCCGTGGCCCGGGTTCGATTCCCGTTGCGGGGAAATTCACAATACTTTTTTTAAGCACACAGTCTTCTTGATTTAAGATGCACTTACTTCAAGGTTGAAGGAGGCAGGAGAACCCAGAAGTAGAAGAACTATCTACAATTTTTCATTCATTTTGTTGTTATTGTTTTTGTTTCTTGTAATTTAGAAAGATTAAGAAGAAGAATAACTGTCTACAAGAACTATCTACAATTATGCATTTATTTTGTTGTTATTTCTTGTGTCGCTTGTAATTTAGATGGCGCTCTTCAATCTGTTGAGATGATACTTCATAAATGATTTGGGCTTAGTACGGCACTGAACTAAGGAGTTCAGTGGGCTATACGCGACGACAGACGATAGATCGCATTTTTAGGTCTAGGTGAATAAATGTCTTACACGTCTTACTATAAGAAATCCCGTATGGTCTAGTGGTTAGGATCCGGCGCTCTCACCGCCGTGGCCCGGGTTCGATTCCCGGTGCGGGAAATTCACAATACTTTTTTTTAAGCACACAGTCTACGTGATTTAAGAGGAACCAGAAGAAGAAGAAGAAGAACTATCTATAATTATTCATTTATTTTGTTGTTATTGTTTGTGTCGCTTGTAATACGGACGGCGCTCTTCAATCTGTTGAGATGATACTTCATAAATGATTTTGGCTACACGACTGAACTTTAGAGTTTAGTGGGCTACACGGGAGGACAGACGATAGATCGCAGTTTAAGATGCACTTACTTCAGGGTTGAAGGAGGCAGGACAACCCAGAAAAAGAAGAAGAACTCTCTACAATTATACATTTACTTTGTTGTTATTGATTTTGTTGCTTGTGATTTAGAAAGAAGAAGAAGAAGAATAACTGTCTACAAGAACTATCTACAATTATGCATTTATTTTGTTGTTATTTCTTGTGTCGCTTGTAATTTAGATGGCGCTCTTCAATCTGTTGAGATGATACTTCATAAATGATTTTGGCTACACAACTGAACTTTAGAGTTTAGTGGGCTACACGGGAGGACAGACGATAGATCGCAGTTTAAGATGCACTTACAGTTGAAGGTTGAAGGAGGCAGGACAACCCAGAAGAAGAAGAAGAAGAACTCTCTCCAATTATTCATTTACTTTGTTGTTATTGTTTTTGTCGCTTGTAATTTAGAAAGGAGAAGAAGAAGAAGAACTATCTAAAAGAACTATTATGCATTTATTTTGTTGTTATTTTTTGTGTCGCTTGTAATTTAGATGGCGCTCTTCAATCTGTTGAGATGATACTTCATAAATGATTTGGGCCACACCACTGAACTCTCGAGTTCAGTCACAATAGTTTTTTAAAACATAATAAATATAAAACTTATAGAAATATTCTTACATCTTCCATACGATTATCTAAAAAGTTATACTATTCTAATAATATAAATACAAATAAAAGTAACACTTATTTATAACGGAAAACTGTAAAGGATCTTTTAGGACAGAAAACGAAACAAAATAATGATTGCTTTATAATTGATGAACAACAAATTACTGATCCAATCAGAATTTCAAATACTTTTAATGAGTATTACATAAATGTTGGTCCTAATTTAGCAGCAAATATTAATGCTGGTGAAGCAAATTACACGAAATTCTTACCACCCCCTTGTGATAATTCTTTATATTTTATTCCAACCAATGAAAATGAAATTATAAATATAGTTCGACAACTTAATTCTACAAATTCTAGTGCCCATGATGGTATAAGTGTTTGCTTATTAAAACAAATTATTTTTTATATTGTAACCCCCTTAGCGTATATCTTTAACCAGTCATTGTTAACGGGCAAATGCCCGAACTCCCTGCAATAGATCGCAGTTTAAGGTCAAGGTGAATAAACGTCTTACACGTCTTAGTATAAGAAATCCCGTATGGTCTAGTGGTTAGGATCCGGCGCTCTCACCGCCGTGGCCCGGGTTCGATTCCGGTGCGGGAAATTCACAATACTATTTTTTAAAGCACACAGTCTACTTGATTTAAAAGAAACCAGAAGAGGAAGAAGAAGAACTATCTATAATTATTCATTTATTTTGTTGTTATTTTTTGTGTCGCTTGTAATACGGACGGCGCTCTTCAATCTGTTGAGATGATACTTCATAAATGATTTTGGCTACACAACTGAACTCTGGAGTTCATTGGGCTACACGCGACGACAGACGATATTATCGCATTTTAAGCTCTAGGTGAATAAACGTCTTACACGTCTAAATATAAGAAATCCCGTATGGTCTAGTGGTTAGGATCCGGCGCTCTCACCGCCGTGGCCCGGGTTCGATTCCCGGTGCGGGAAATTCACAATACTTTTTTTAAGCACACAGTCTACTTGATTTAAGATGCACTTGCTTCAAGGTTGAAGGAGGCAGGACAACGCAGAAGAAGAAGAAGAAAAACTCTCTACAATTATTCATTTACTTTGTTATTGTTTTTGTCGCTTGTAATTTAGAAAGAAGAAGAAGAAGAATAACTGTCTACAAGAACTATCTACAATTATGCATTTATTTTGTTGTTATTTTTTGTGTCGCTTGTAATTTAGATGGCGCTCTTCAGTCTGTTGAGATGATACTTCATAAATGATTTGGGCTACACCACTGAACTCTGGAGTTCAGTGGGCTCCAAGCGACGACAGACGATAGCTCGCATTTTAAGCTCTAGGTGAATAAATGTCTTACACGTCTTAGTATAAGAAATCCTGTATGGTCTAGTGGTTAGGATCCGGCGCTCTCACCGCCGTGGCCCGGGTTCGATTCCCGGTGCGGGAAATTCACAATACTTTTTTAAAGCACACAGTCTACTTGATTTAAGATGCACTAGCTTCAAGGTTGAAGGAGGCAGGACAACGCAGAAGAAGAAGAAGAAAAACTCTCTACAATTATTCATTTACTTTGTTATTGTTTTTGTCGCTTGTAATTTAGAAAGAAGAAGAAGAAGAATAACTGTCTACAAGAACTATCTACAATTATGCATTTATTTTGTTGTTATTTTTTGTGTCGCTTGTAATACGGACGGCGCTCTTCAATCTGTTGAGATGATACTTCATAAATGATTTTGGCTACACAACTGAACTTTAGAGTTTAGTGGGCTACACGGGAGGACAGACGATAGATCGCAGTTTAAGATGCACTTACTTCAGGGTTGAAGGAGGCAGGACAACCCAGAAAAAGAAGAAGAACTATCTATAATTATTCATTTATTTTGTTGTTATTTTTTGTGTCGCTTGTAATACGGACGGCGCTCTTCAATCTGTTGAGATGATACTTCATAAATGATTTTGGCTACACAACTGAACTCTGGAGTTCATTGGGCTACACGCGACGACAGACGATATATCGCAGTTTAAGGTCAATGTGAATAAACGTCTTACACGTCTAAATATAAGAAATCCCGTATGGTCTAGTGGTTAGGATCCGGCGCTCTCACCGCCGTGGCCCGGGTTCGATTCCCGGTGCGGGAAATTCACAATATTTTTTTTAAGCACACAGTCTACTTGATTTAAGATGCACTTACTTCAAGGTTGAAGGAGGCAGGAGAACCCAGAAGAAGAAGAACTATCTACAATTATTCATTTATTTTGTTGTTATTGTTTTTGTTGCTTGTAATTTAGAAAGAAGAAGAAGAAGAATAACTGTCTACAAGAACTATCTACAATTATGTATTTACTTTGTTATTTCTTGTGTCGCTTGTAATTTAGATAGCGCTCTCCAATCTGTTGAGATGATACTTCATAAATGATTTGGGCTAAGTACGTCACTGAACTCTGGAGTTCAGTGGGCTATACGCGACGACAGACGATAGATCGCATTTTAAGGTCTAGGTGAATAAATGTCTTACACGTATTAGTATAAGAAATCCCGTATGGTCTAGTGGTTAGGATCCGGCGCTCTCACCGCCGTGGCCCGGGTTCGATTCCCGGTGCGGGAAATTCACAATACTTTTTTTTAAGCACACAGTCTACTTGATTTAAGAGAAACCAGAAGAAGAAGTAGAAGAACTATCTATAATTATTCATTTATTTTGTTGTTATTGTTTGTGTCGCTTGTAATACGGACGGCGCTCTTCAATCTGTTGAGATGATACTTCATAAATGATTTGGGCTACACCACTGAACTCTGGAGTTCAGTGGGCTCCAATCGACGATTGACGATAGATCGCAGTTTAGGGTCTAGGTGAATAAATGTCTTGCACGTATTAGTATTATTTTTTAAGAAATCCCGTATGGTCTAGTGGTTAGGATCCGGCGCTCTCACCGCCGTGGTCCCGGTTCTATTCCCGGTGCGGGAAATTCACAATACTTTTTTTAAGCACACAGTCTACTTGATTTAAGATGCACTTACTTCAAGGTTGAAGGAGGCAGGAGAACCCAGAAGAAGAAGAACTATCTACAATTATTCATTTATTTTGTTGTTATTGTTTTTGTTGCTTGTAATTTAGAAAGAAGAAGAAGAAGAATAACTGTCTACAAGAACTATCTACAATTATGCATTTACTTTGTTATTTCTTGTGTCGCTTGTAATTTAGATAGCGCTCTCCAATCTGTTGAGATGATACTTCATAAATGATTTGGGCTAAGTACGCCACTGAACTCTGGAGTTCAGTGGGCTATACGCGACGACAGACGATAGATCGCATTTTAAGGTCTAGGTGAATAAATGTCTTACACGTATTAGTATAAGAAATCCCGTATGGTCTAGTGGTTAGGATCCGGCGCTCTCACCGCCGTGGCCCGGGTTCGATTCCCGGTGCGGGAAATTCACAATACTTTTTTTTAAGCACACAGTCTACTTGATTTAAGAGAAACCAGAAGAAGAAGTAGAAGAACTATCTATAATTATTCATTTATTTTGTTGTTATTGTTTGTGTCGCTTGTAATACGGACGGCGCTCTTCAATCTGTTGAGATGATACTTCATAAATGATTTGGGCTACACCACTGAACTCTGGAGTTCAGTGGGCTCCAATCGACGATAGACGATAGATCGCAGTTTAGGGTCTAGGTGAATAAATGTCTTGCACGTATTAGTATTATTTTTTAAGCAATCCCTTATGGTCTAGTGGTTAGGATCCGGCGCTCTCACCGCCGTGGTCCCGGTTCTATTCCCGGTGCGGGAAATTCACAATACTTTTTTTAAGCACACAGTCTACTTGATTTAAGATGCACTTACTTCAAGGTTGAAGGAGGCAGGAGAACCCAGAAGAAGAAGAAACCAGAAGAAGAAGAAGAACTATCTATAATTATTCATTTATTTTGTTGTTATTTTTTGTGTCGCTTGTAATACGGACGGCGCTCTTCAATCTGTTGAGATGATACTTCATAAATGATTTTGGCTACACAACTGAACTTTAGAGTTTAGTGGGCTACACGGGAGGACAGACGATAGATCGCAGTTTAAGATGCACTTACAGTTGAAGGTTGAAGGAGGCAGGACAACCCAGAAGAAGAAGAAGAAGAACTCTCTACAATTATTCATTTACTTTGTTGTTATTGTTTTTGTCGCTTGTAATTTAGAAAGGAGAAGAAGAAGAAGAACTATCTAAAAGAACTATTATGCATTTATTTTGTTGTTATTTTTTGTGTCGCTTGTAATTTAGATGGCGCTCTTCAATCTGTTGAGATGATACTTCATAAATGATTTGGGCCACACCACTGAACTCTCGAGTTCAGTCACAATAGTTTTTTAAAACATAATAAATATAAAACTTATAGAAATATTCTTACATCTTCCATACGATTATCTAAAAAGTTATACTATTCTAATAATATAAATACAAATAAAAGTAACACTTATTTATAACGGAAAACTGTAAAGGATCTTTTAGGACAGAAAACGAAACAAAATAATGATTGCTTTATAATTGATGAACAACAAATTACTGATCCAATCAGAATTTCAAATACTTTTAATGAGTATTACATAAATGTTGGTCCTAATTTAGCAGCAAATATTAATGCTGGTGAAGCAAATTACACGAAATTCTTACCACCCCCTTGTGATAATTCTTTATATTTTATTCCAACCAATGAAAATGAAATTATAAATATAGTTCGACAACTTAATTCTACAAATTCTAGTGCCCATGATGGTATAAGTGTTTGCTTATTAAAACAAATTATTTTTTATATTGTAACCGCCTTAACGTATATCTTTAACCAGTCATTGTTAACGGGCAAATGCCCGAACTCCCTGCAATAGATCGCAGTTTAAGGTCAAGGTGAATAAACGTCTTACACGTCTTAGTATAAGAAATCCCGTATGGTCTAGTGGTTAGGATCCGGCGCTCTCACCGCCGTGGCCCGGGTTCGATTCCCGATGCGGGAAATTCACAATACTATTTTTTAAAGCGCACAGTCTACTTGATTTAAAAGAAACCAGAAGAGGAAGAAGAAGAACTATCTATAATTATTCATTTATTTTGTTGTTATTTTTTGTGTCGCTTGTAATACGGACGGCGCTCTTCAATCTGTTGAGATGATACTTCATAAATGATTTTGGCTACACAACTGAACTCTGGAGTTCATTGGGCTACACGCGACGACAGACGATATTATCGCATTTTAAGCTCTAGGTGAATAAACGTCTTACACGTCTAAATATAAGAAATCCCGTATGGTCTAGTGGTTAGGATCCGGCGCTCTCACCGCCGTGGCCCGGGTTCGATTCCCGGTGCGGGAAATTCACAATACTTTTTTTAAGCACACAGTCTACTTGATTTAAAGGACAAGTAACCCCACGTGATATTCTAGATGCACCTATTGTCTGCTACGTCTTTCCATGGAGGCTGCCATTTTGTGCATGACACGGATCATTAGGTACCATATGCATTGATAATAGCCTACCTTTACAACAGATACGTCGCTTTGTTCTGATTGTATTACGATTGTTATTGGCCATGGGCCTAGATAATAATATTGACGACCCATGAGTTCTAATAGCCATCCTGTAAAGCAGATTCCTCGCTTTGTTTTGGTATTGTTACGATTGTCTCCGTCCTTGACGTCAATTCTCCGTCCTTGACGTATATTTTTTGTGAAGTATATTTTTTATGAACAAATTAAGACCTTTTAAAAAATATATAAAACTAAACTTACATTTCAGAATATGTGACTTTATCTAATATATATTTGTCCTCTAAAAATCAATTACAAGTTAACGATGAAGGAAATTTTACTTGGGATGAAAAATATGTTCGTGTACACATAAAGTAATGGCAGCCCCCTTATTATTGCTAGCAGACGATAACTTGGCTGGAAAATAGTGATTTATATCTATATCCTGTGTTTTTACATGAAATTGCATGTATCAAATAAGAGGCATATACTACACCATTCAAAATAAGCTAATTCATACGCTGAGGTTAATTTCCCTTTAAGATGCACTTGCTTCAAGGTTGAAGGAGGCAGGACAACGCAGAAAAAGAAGAAGAAGAACTCTCTACAATTATTCATTTACTTTGTTATTGTTTTTGTCGCTTGTAATTTAGAAAGAAGAAGAAGAAGAATAACTGTCTACAAGAACTATCTACAATTATGCATTTATTTTGTTGTTATTTTTTGTGTCGCTTGTAATTTAGATGGCGCTCTTCAGTCTGTTGAGATGATACTTCATAAATGATTTGGGCTACACCACTGAACTCTGGAGTTCAGTGGGCTCCAAGCGACGACAGACGATAGCTCGCATTTTAAGCTCTAGGTGAATAAATGTCTTACACGTATTAGTATAAGAAATCCCGTATGGTCTAGTGGTTAGGATCCGGCGCTCTCACCGCCGTGGCCCGGGTTCGATTCCCGGTGCGGGAAATTCACAATACTTTTTTTTTAAGCACACAGTCTACTTGATTTAAGAGAAACCAGAAGAAGAAGTAGAAGAACTATCTATAATTATTCATTTATTTTGTTGTTATTGTTTGTGTCGCTTGTAATACGGACGGCGCTCTTCAATCTGTTGAGATGATACTTCATAAATGATTTTGGCTACACAACTGAACTTTAGAGTTTAGTGGGCTACACGGGAGGAGAGACGATAGATCGCAGTTTAAGATGCACTTACTTCAGGGTTGAAGGAGGCAGGACAACCCAGAAGAAGAAGAAGAAGAACTCTCTACAATTATACATTTACTTTGTTGTTATTGTATTTGTCCCTTGTAATTTAGAAAGAAGAAGAAGAAGAAGAACTATCTACAAGAACTATCTACAATTATGCATTTATTTTGTTGTTATTTTTTGTGTTGCTTGTAATTTAGATGGCGCTCTTCAGTCTGTTGAGATGATACTTCATGAATGATTTGGGCTACACCACTGAACTCTGGAGTTCATTGGGCTACACGCGACGACAGACGATAGATCGCAGTTTAAGGTCTAGGTGAATAAATGTCTTGCACGTATTAGTATTATTTTTTAAGAAATCCCGTATGGTCTAGTGGTTAGGATCCGGCGCTCTCACCGCCGTGGTCCCGGTTCGATTCCCGGTGCGGGAAATTCACAATACTTTTTTTAAGCACACAGTCTACTTGATTTAAGATGCACTTACTTCAAGGTTGAAGGAGGCAGGAGAACCCAGAAGAAGAAGAACTATCTACAATTAGTCATTTATTTTGTTGTTATTGTTTTTGTTGCTTGTAATTTAGAAAGAAGAAGAAGAAGAATAACTGTCTACAAGAACTATCTACAATTATGCATTTACCTTGTTATTTCTTGTGTCGCTTGTAATTTAGATAGCGCTCTCCAATCTGTTGAGATGATACTTAATAAATGATTTGGGCTAAGTACGCCACTGAACTCTGGAGTTCAGTGGGCTATACGCGACGACAGACGATAGATCGCATTTTAAGGTCTAGGTGAATAAATGTCTTACACGTATTAGTATAAGAAATCCCGTATGGTCTAGTGGTTAGGATCCGGCGCTCTCACCGCCGTGGCCCGGGTTCGATTCCCGGTGCGGGAAATTCACAATACTTTTTTTAAGCACACAGTCTACTTGATTTAAGATGCACTTGCTTCAAGGTTGAAGGAGGCAGGACAACCCAGAAAAGGAGAAGAAGAACTCTCTACAATTATTCATTTATTTTGTTGTTATTGTTTGTGTCGCTTGTAATACGGACGGCGCTCTTCAATCTGTTGAGATGATACTTCATAAATGATTTTGGCTACACAACTGAACTTTAGAGTTTAGTGGGCTACACGGGAGCACAGACGATAGATCACAGTTTAAGATGCACTTACTTCAGGGTTGAAGGAGGCTGGACAACCCAGAAGAAGAAGAAGAATAACTCTGTATAATTATACATTCACTTTGTTGTTATTGTTTTTGTCGCTTGTAATTTAGAATGAAGAAGAAGAAGAAGAACTATCTACAAGAACTATCCACAATTATGCATTTATTTTGTTGTTATTTCTTGTGTCGCTTGTAATTTAGATGGCGCTCTTCAATCTGTTGAGATGATACTTCATAAATGATTTGGGCTACACCACTGAACTCTGGAGTTCAGTGGGCTCCAATCGACGACAGACGATAGATCGCAGTTTAAGGTCTAGGTGAATAAATGTGTTACACGTCTTAGTATAAGAAATCCCGTATGGTCTAGTGGTTAGGATCCGGCGCTCTCACCGCCGTCGCCCGGTTTCGATTCCCGGTGCGGAAATTCACAATACTTTTTTAAAGCTCACAGTCTACTTGATTTAAGATGCACTTACTTCAGGGTTGAAGGAGGCAGGAGAACCCAGAAGAAGAAGAACTATCTACAATTAGTCATTTATTTTGTTGTTGTTATTTTTGTCGCTTGTAATTTAGAAAGAAGAAGAAGAAGAAGGACTATCTACAAGAACTATCTACGATTATGCATTTATTTTGTTGTCATTGTTTGTGTCGCTTGTAATTTAGATGGCGCTCTTCAATCTGTTGAGATGATACTTCATAAATGATTTGGGCTACACCACTGAACTCTAGAGTTTAGTGGGCTACACGCGACGACAGACGATAGATCGCAGTTTAAGGTCAAGGTGAATAAATGTCTTACACGTCTTAGTATAAGAAATCCCGTATGGTCTAGTGGTTAGGATCCGGCGCTCTCACCGCCGTGGCCAGGGTTTGATTCCCGGTGCGGGAAACTTGCAGTACTTTTTTTAAAGAAATACAACGCAAGTCTTTACTTGAGAATTGATTTTGGCTACACGTCGTTTGCTGATTCAGAGGGAGATTCAGATAAGGGAATAAACGTTTCCCGTTCTGTGTTATAGGGTAGATGAAGGAATGAAGGTGCCCCTTCTCTGAGGATCAGCCGTGTCTTTACAGCAAGATCTATGTCGCGTCTTATTAACGTGGAAATTCCAGGCTCATACAAAGTTGTATTTCAGGTTACTGGAACGAGATATAGGTGTCGATTATCTTTAAGTTCAGAGTCATGCAAAAAGCAGAACAAATCCATCCCAAGATATAAGACAGTTTTGCATCATGTGAATATTACATCATAAGTGTTTTCATGCAGTGCCTGCAAATCATTAACGATGGGCTGCAACATAAATTATTAGATTCCGATGACAGGAAATACAGGTATAAAACTTTGCAGGGATAAAATGAACATTTTTATTTGCTTTGATTTCTCTTGTTCGTTCAAAATAATCGCTGTGATAAATTATTCCGTGAAGAATACATTAATTTTTTTGTTTCCATTATTGATATAATATTGATGAAATATGATATCAAGTTTATATCTGACATTCATTTCATCATCTGGAACTGACTCCAACCGAACCGAACCGAACTTGTACAAGCGCATAGGTCACTTCAAAATTATCTTGAATTGCTTGGGAAAAAGCAATGTGGCTGCCCTGATAAGAAAGACATACTCCCATGTTTAACAATGACATTTTTTCTCTCGTCGGGTAAAGTTGTCATTTGGCAAAGAGCAAAATGTTGATTAATTATTAAAAGGCATGATATTTGTTTAAGCATTGAAAATTATTTCTATCGCTCTATTTGTTTCAGTTATACATGGCTATCATTATTGAACCATTTATCCAATTATGAAGAGAGTATAGAAGAAGAAAAGAATATGATACCAAGAAACAGATTCTTACTTGCAGTGGTGGAGGAACATGCCCCCAATCAAGTGACAGAGAGAGAGAAAAAAAAATACAGAGAGCATTTTTATGTAGGTGTACCTGGAAAATTAACAGTTTGCTAGTTCTGGACGTTTTAAGTTATTTTGTCCGTAAAACCATGAAGCTAATTTTCGGGGAAGGTGAATTTCTGGGGAGAGTGAATCAGTGGACTTTCACCGTTCTACGCTGGTGGGTGCACACACAAGGGGCTTGTATAGCTTCATGGTGGTTTTACGGACGAAATAATTAAAAACGTCCAGAACTAGACTAGGATATGCAACGAAGACCTTTCTACTCTTTCTGTTTTGCATGGACGTATTATTTGCAATGATATTAACATGAGGAAAGTGCCAGTGATCCGGAATAAAATGAACGCTGTTTCAGTTTTCAACGCATATTTTGTGATCGGAAAAAAGAATAACAGAGGAATATTTCTTTTGCATATTCCACATGCATCACTCATTGGATATGCACCTTCCATAATCATGCCAAACAGGTGTTAGATTCTCACATGCTACTGTTATCACCATCTTTACCAAATAAAGCGGCCATAACCCTCGCAAAGTGTTTTCAGAACAAATACACTTTTTAAGATAGCAAAGTATGAAGTTCAAGGCGACCCAAGAGAAACTTCTCAGTCATGATGCGCAGTGGCATAGATACAAGGGGAGTACAGGGGTATCATGCTCCCCCCAATCCAATAGCGAAAAGAGGGAAAATTATAAAAAGAAATTAATAAAGAAAAGGAAAGGGAGAGAGGAAAAAACCGATAAAAGAAGATGCTACACAACCCCCTGCACACCGTTTAAATATTCGACTTTGTTAATTCTTATTTTATGAACCGCGTTAGACCGGTGCCACGTCAATGATGCCAGAGCCCCTCAATGGCTGATACTATACTACGCCACTTTTCGTAATTATGATATGAACTAAGATATCTGTCTGTCATTCAGTGAATCATTTTCATTCTTCATCGTCATTTTGAGAGGAACATGATGATACTTTCTGCACTGCTTGTCTTCTGCCTAATGTCAGTCAGCCGAGCCGCTGACGGCCCAATCGTAATAACGACTAGCGGACCGGTCCAAGGTATTTACTTTTCGAACCATTGTTTAATCTTGTTGAGGATTTACTATGATTTTTTGTCAAGCATAGTGATAGTATTATTACATTTATTATTATTCTGTACGATAACATACTATGCCTCAAAACCCGAAAGCACCCCTAACCGTCACTATTATCTCTGACGAAATAAGGCCAGGAGCAAATGTCGGATAACTATTATTTTATAACGTTTATTATCAAAGCTAATGCATCTATATCGCTAGACCCCCCTCTTTTTTTTTTTTTTTTGGGGGGGGGGGGGGGGGGGGGGTTGTCAGTGTCGTGAATTTTCGGCAACGCACCCCATACATAGTTATGAATTTGAGAACTTTGTACGAAGCCGAATCTGGACCCACATTTTAAAATCTTGTGACGGAAATTGTTCAACACAGCAGTGGGTTTGAAGTGGATTTACCTGCCATTCTACATATTTTGTAGATTTTCACCAAATATAATAGTGGTATATATACACTCAGCAATAGAAAAAAGAAAGTGGACACTCTTTATTGTTCCAAATTTTCATATAAACCGTCAATGAGATATAAAATATATATCAAATTAAAGAATAATTAATACTCTACCAACATGATTGTTTTGAACTTTCACGATGGGATGGGCACATTCATTTGACCGTTAAAAGGTCTGATTAAGAAAATTGCAAAAATAGAGCAAGTAGGCATTCAAAAACATTTCCATCTTGTGAAGTCAAATTAATACAATTAAAACATAAATCATGAAAAACACTTAAATTTGTGTTTGTGCTTGTCAAAACCATGCAGTCCTGAGACTACAGTTGACATCCAGAGCACGATCCTTCTCATTGTTTCTCTTTTTGTGTTCCTTGTTGAACAAGAATTTCTTAGAGATGCACATGTTCATTAGCGTTTGAATGGTTACTTGCTCCGTTTTTGCAATTTTCTTAATCAGACATTCTAACGATTGCACAATAATGAATGTGCCATTCAAGTGTAAATGTTTAAAACTTGGTCTTATTTGATGTTGGTAGAGTATCATTTTTTCTGTAATTTGGTATATATTTCATCATATATTTAATATGTAAAAACTTTGAACAATAAAGATTGTCAACTTTTTTTTTGCTGAGTATAAATCCCCCATATTTTCCTAACATTTCACACACAACTTTTATAACACCAACATCATTGATCAGGCTACGTTGACCATCTAAGGGAGAGCAACTACATCGGTGTCGACAGCGATTTCGACGTCTTCCTCGGCATCCCTTTCGCCAAGGCTCCAGTGGGCGACCTCCGCTTTGCTAACCCTGAAAGCCCCGACCCTTGGGTTGACACGTACGATGCAACGATCTTCCGACCCTCCTGCCCCCAGCCAATGTTTGGCACAAAGGACGAGGACTGTCTCTATCTCAACGTCTACACACCAAGTCCAATGGTATCAAACACCCGTTGCACAAGAGGCGTTATTGCAATTGTGTTATTACCTGCGCCAATCAAGCCTTGGCAATTAGCCTATACGCCAATAATTTAACGCGATGTTTGCACGTTCTATACTAAAATATTTTTGGGGTAGGATGTAATCCTCACATGTAGCGCCTCACCAGTATCTGGCGTAATGCTATGTCAGACAAATGACCCCTCGTGTGCATCGGGCCCTGTTTCATAAAACTTGTCATCAATGACAAGTTGCAATAACTGTTATAAGCTACTGAAATCCTTGCATATGATTGGCTGAGAGCAAATTTGTCGGTAAAAGTCACTGACAAGACACTTGATGAAACGCCCCAGGCTTTATGTTGCACTCAAAGCGTCATTCAGCTGACGTAAAAACGCACCAGCGACTGCTGTGGTCCAAATGACGCCATGTGAGAGTGACATTGTGCACTGGAAGTAAATGCAGAAGGAAGAGTGTAAATTTTGATTTAAATCACTGGCGTATGTGCAAATTGTCTTTATAGGATTGATTAGTGTGGGTATACAACGCAATCGAAATGACGCATTATAAATATGAAACGGATAAAAGAGAGAGGAAGGTAATAATCCGACATTAAGTAGAAAGAAATGAAAAGCACAGTGATGAAAATGTTGGATCACTGTCAAATTCTAAACAGTACCAGCTGTCAAGCTGCATGTCAGACTGAAGAAGATACTCAGTAACTACTTGAGAAACAAAATTTATCATCTCGATTCCTTTTATTTTTTTAATGAGTTCACAATGCAAGATTACATTACGGGACAAATAAACATAATGATGCGAAAATAGGAAAAACTGTTCGGCACTGCGCCCTCTTGTGTTTGCGTATTGGCTTATGAGGAGAATGGGGAATTAGGGATGTCTCTAGACATTTTGTAAGAAGGGGAGGGGGGGGGGGGATTGGTGTCGCACCAGATTTCCGACAATTTAGCAATTTGAGATCCAACAAATTCTCCCTAAAAAAAAAGATCCATGGTATAGCAGTAATTAAAGTATCAGTAGGAGTAATAGTAGTAGTAGTAGTAGAAATAGCAACAGCAGCAGCAGCAGTACTGGTAGCATTAGTAGTAGTAGTGGCAGTGGCAGATTTAGGGGGGGGGGGGGGACTTCCGCCCCTGATCCCCTATTGAAATAAAAGTGTACACTATGCCTTTTTAACATCAAAGAGAGCCCCAAAAGTGTGATAACATTCTCCCCTTTTTTGTTGCTGCTTGTCAGAGAATTTCGGAGAAAATCTGGACCAAAAAAATCCGATAGCCTTGAGTTTCTTTTTTTTTGGCTGGTGCCTTCTCTTTTACAAACTCCTGCATCCGCTCCTGAGTAGTAGTCGCAGCAGCAATAGCTGCCATAGCAGTAGTATAGTAATCACTACTTTTTTGTGGTTCTGTAGCCTGAGAATGCAGCCGTGATGGTGTGGTTTCACGGTGGGGCTTACAATGCAGGGAGTGCGGGTCGATACATGTACAGTGGTATCCCTCTTGCTGCTGTTGGTGATGTCATCGTGGTCTCAGCCAACTACCGTTTGGGTTCTCTCGGTTTCCTTAGCACTGGTAGGCAGAATCTAGTCTTCACCGACAATGATTTTTGAATTTTAATAATCTTTTACTGTCCAAATGTTTAATGATGCAGATAAATTCCCCACTGTATTGTATAAAGAACTCGTAAATGTGATGTAATGTAATGTGATAAAATTGATAATTTGTTGACAAAAGACTCCACACCATGGTTGAAGCCAAATGATATTTGATGAAACTTATTGTATCTAATTTTACACATATTGAAGTGTGGATATTATTCACCGAAGTAGACATGATTAGAAGAAATGCTCTATTGGAAGGTAATGTCATTTCTCGTCTATATTCTAAGGACTATCAAAACGAAACATCAAGTATCAATTAATTTTAACAAACCTCATAGGCGGATCACGTGAAGGGGTCTATTGAAGAGCAGCCGCCCTCTCCCCTGTTGAGACCAAGATGGGTACTAAACAAAAAACCAATAAGAGGGGCGAGACAAAATCATATGGAGTCATAGAAAGCTGGAGGGATTCCAGAAATCATTTTCCAGGGGTAACCCCCTCCACCACCATGTAACATTCCTCAAACCGCCCGTCTATAAAGTATGTAGTTATGATTCTCAGGTGATGCAGCCTCACCTGGGAACTATGGCTCCTTCGACCAAGTGATGGCACTACGCTGGGTGCAAGATAACATCGCAAGTGAGTCCTCAAAATCATTTGATCCGATTTTATTTGAAATAATTTTCTTCTGCACTCTGCAATTATTGCATAACATCATTCAACAGCATTAAAAAAAAAAGTAATTGAAAAATACTATCACAAGGTGTAACAGAATTTTGAGCATTTAATCAGCATGGACAATTATAGACTAGTGCACATCAAAATTGAAAATCTGTATTGAAACTATTGTTTTGTGATTCATTCATTTTAAACGGAAATCATCTTCTAACCCTCAAAAAGCATTTCTTTCTTATTACGTGTTGTATATTTCTTTGGAAAAAATGATTCAAATGGCCCCCCCCCAAAAAAAAGAAGAAGAAAGGGAGAGAGAAATAAAGAGAGAGGGGAAAAGAGAGACTGAACAGAAGATGGCTCGCTCCCCTCCAACACAATCCTCTCAGCGAAGCCCCCCCCCCCCCCCATGATGACATTGTCACCTTAATGGCTACGCCACTAATTCTTTGGCAATGATTTGTCATGTGCATGCAGGTTTCGGCGGCGATCCAACCCGAGTTACCATCTTTGGAGAAAGTGCAGGCGCCACCAGCGTTGGATTACATGTAGTGTCGAAGGAGAGTGAGGACTTGTTTACCTGGGCAATCATGCAGGTATATTTAAGAAAATAAAATGTCTACGCTGCATCTCATTTTCGTTGTTTTTGTTTTCATTCTGAATGAGTAATTCCAACGACAACGACAACAAATACGGAATGTAATCAACCATCAATAACGAAACAAATTGTAATACATTTCCCATTTCTTAAAAAACCAGGTTACCGAACATTGTCTGGATTAAATAGAACAGCAAATAACATGAAGCACACTCTGCTGTGTTTCATAACCTTTAAACGGTACCATATTATGCAAATATTGTTAATAGTATTGCTTTCCTATAATTGGCACCGTTCTTTATTCAGAGTACATAAAAGTTAAAACGTTTCCAACAGGCAATATTTTGCCAATTCAGGGAGGGGGGGGGGGGGGGGGTTGCCATCTTTCTCTCTTCTCTTTTAAAGGTATTTTGATTTGTTTTATCTGTGTATTCATCTGGACCCCAGGGAAGAACAGCTTTGTAATATTCACATAGCTGAGTGGGCCATCCAGCCAATTCACAATTTTCTGATGTTATTATGTATCATTCTTTTTTTTTGTCTGTAATGTTTCATTTTATATCATCGTGATTGGAAAATAAATACAATACAATACAATACAATATTTTAAATATTTGGTACCACACCCAAGAAAAGCAAACAAGCAAAACAAGATAACAAAATAATGCTTGTTACAGAGAAAAGTTTTAAAAAAAAGGGCAACTCTCCTCCCTCAGAAAAGCGACAACGAAAGTGATTCAAACAATGCGTGATTAGAATCGCAGAAAATCGACATGAGGACATAATCAAAGACTCTTCTTTTCTTTTCTTTGGAAATTAAGAGCGGTAGCACGATGACGCCTTTTGCATACAATCCTGATCTCGACGCTGCCCGTGAGGAAGCCTTCAAGCTGGGAGGCAACGTCGGATGCGATGCAACTGACAGTGAAGACCTTATATCCTGTCTTAGAACCAAGCCTGCCAGCGATATCTTGGCCGGTGGACTCCGGGTAGGTGCCCCTTTCATACTACTTGTACTTCCTTCCTCCGTGTGACATCCGCGTGACACTCGGGTGACATTCGGGTTACCCCCGGATGATCCTTGGACAGAACACGACATGACAGGTACATGGTTTGTCCTTCGACATGTCTGAGTGACAACATTTCACAAGTAACCATGGTAACACGAATGAAGTGCTACCGTGACCCAGAAACCCAGAAGTTGGTCTTTGGTTAGAGTGGTCGTCTTTAAATTGCGAGATACCTGGTTCAAAACCAAGTCAGGGGCAAGGTCAGGGTAACGTTTTACTGGGCAAGTGATAGATATTCAGTAGAATTAAATACCTTAGATCAGCCGGTTGCCATGGTTGATCCTCAAAAAATCATTTACCATGCTTGCATTCTGAACGTCACAGATCATGAAGATACAAATCTATAATGACACCGAACCACGGCTAAGACTTACACGTCGGCCAAATCCTCAGAATATGCCACTTAAAATTGTTTAGATGCACTTGTAAAAAAGGTTTTCTAATCTTTATTTTTTTTATTTTTATTTTTTTACTAATTACAATCACGCCAACAATATTATGCAGCGTAATATTGGTGGAAATTATACCTACAATATTTCTAAATTCCTAGTTTGGCTTCCTGTCCGCTCCCGTGGTCGATGGACGCTTCCTCACCGCCGAGCCCGCCCAACTGCTGGCCAAGGGTGACTTCAAACACCGCAACATTCTGCTTGGATCGAACCACGACGAAGGAACATTGTGGGCCCTCGGCGTCTACCCCGACTACACGCTATCGA